>JAPEUT010000076.1:0-99740 GCA_027946375.1 Neodidymelliopsis sp. IMI 364377 | reverse complement strand
CCCCTGACCCCCGCTGACCCCCATGCCAGACGTTTCCGAGGTGCGAACATGCCATGTCTTCCCTCGCCCGCCCTGGCGCCGCAATGCCCGCCCAGATCATGCACACGGCGGCCGCGAGCGTGGCCCGGCCGTCGAAGCGCAAGGTGGAGCGCGCCCACGACCTCTTCCTCATCGCGGACCACGACGTCGCCTACGAGCAGGACATCCACCGCAACCCCGGCAGCGTCAAGCCATGGCTCGACTACTACAGCTTCAAGCGCAGCCGCGGCGCCCTGCTCGACCAGGCCTTTGTCCTCGAGCGCGCCGTCACCACCCTGCCGCGCTCCTACAAGCTGTGGAAGCTGTACCTCGACCTGCGCACCCGCCACCTCGCCAGCAAGAACCCGGCCAAGTTTGCGCCCCACTTCCTCAAGGTCAACTCGCTGTTCGAGCGCGCCCTGGTCCTGCTGAACAAGATGCCGCGCATCTGGGAGCTGTACCTCAGCTTCCTCATGCAGCAGCCCCTCGTCACCACCACCCGCCGCACCTTCGACCGCGCCCTGCGTGCCCTGCCCCTGACCCAGCACCACCGCATATGGGCCCTCTACCGCCCCTTTGCCACCTCGGCCTCGGGCGAGACGGCCGTCCGCATCTGGCGCCGCTACATGCAGATCCACCCCGAGGACGCCGAGGACTTCATCGAGCTGCTCAAGGACATGCGCAAGTACACAGAGGCCGTCGTCAAGTACATGGAGATCCTCAACAACCCGCGCTTCAAGAGCAAGGACGCCAAGGGGCCCTTTCAGTTCTGGACCGAGATGATCGACCTCATGATTGACCACGCAAAGGACATCGACACCTCCGACGACAGCGGCATTGACGTCGAGAAGATCATCCACAGCGGCATCGCAAAGTTCCCCGACCAGCGCGGCGTCCTCTGGGTCGGCCTGGCCCGCTACTGGATGCACAAGGGCGAGTACGAAAAGGCACGGGACGTCTTTGAGGAGGCCATCACCACCGTCATGACCGTCCGAGACTTCTCCGTCGTCTTTGACACGTACGTCGAGGCCGAAGAGGCCATGATTGGCGTCAAGCTCAACGACGCTGCCGCTCGCTCCGAGAAGCGCAAGCTCGACGACGCCGCCGACGCCGATCTCGACATCCGCATGGTCCGCTTCGAGTCGCTCATGCAACGGAGACCCTTCCTGCTCAACGACGTCATGTTACGGCAGAACCCACACAATGTCATCGAGTGGGAGAAGCGCGTCGCCCTGTGGGGGGACAACAAGAAAGAGGTCGTACAGACGTATACAGACGCCATTGCCGCTATCCACCCCAAAAAGGCCGTCGGCAAGTTCCACGAGCTGTGGACCAACTACGCAAAGTTCTACGAAGCTGGCGGGAGCCTGCACAACGCCCGTGCTATCATGGAAAAGGCCGTCAAGGTGCCCTTCAAGTCGGTCGCTGAGCTGGCAGAAATGTGGTGCGAGTGGGCCGAGATGGAGTTGCGCAACGAAAACTTTGACAAGGCTGTCGAGATCATGGCCAAGGCCACACAAGCGCCGAAGCGCTCCAATGTCGACTACTTTGACGAGTCCCTCACACCGCAACAACGTGTACACAAGAGCTGGAAGTTGTGGAGTTTCTACGTCGATCTCGTCGAGAGCGTCAGCACGTTGGACGAGACCAAGAAAGTGTACGAGCGCATATTCGAGCTCCGCATCGCAACGCCACAAACAGTCGTCAACTACGCCAACCTCCTCGAGGAGAACAAGTACTTTGAAGACTGCTTCAAGGTCTACGAGCGTGGCCTCGACCTATTCAGCTACCCCGTCGCGTTCGAGATCTGGAACCTCTACCTCACCAAAGCCGTGGACCGCAAAATCGGCATGGAGCGATTGCGCGACCTCTTCGAACAGGCCGTCGAAGGCTGCCCTCCAAAATTCGCAAAAGTCCTCTACCTCATGTACGGCGCCCTCGAGGAAGACCGCGGCCTCGCCCGCCACGCCATGCGCATCTACGAGCGCGCCACCCGTGCCGTCGCCGACGAGGACCGCATGGACATGTTCAACTTCTACATCACCAAATCCGCCTCCAACTTTGGCCTCACCTCGACCCGCCCCATCTACGAGCGCGCCATTGCCGCCTTACCAGACGGCGAGGCAAAAGAAATGTGTCTCAAGTTTGCAGAGATGGAAAGACGACTGGGAGAAATCGACCGCGCGCGCGCCATCTACGGCCACGCGAGCCAGTTCTGCGATCCGCGCACGAGCCCGGAATTCTGGAAGAAGTGGGAGAGCTTCGAAGTCTCGCACGGAAACGAGGATACGTACAAGGAAATGCTGCGTATCAAGCGGAGCGTGCAGGCGCAGTACAAGTATGTCTCCCTTCTCTTCTTCACCTACTCTCAAGACTGCAGTACTGACTATAAACAGCACCGACGTCAACTTCATCGCCTCCCAAGCCATCGCCCGCGGAAGCGCCGCAAACGGCACCTCGGACGCAATCGCAGCTGGCGAAGACGACGCCGCCACGGCAGGCGAAGACGCAATGGCTGCACTGGAGCGCCAGGCCCGGGCCCCTGCTGGCTTTGTCGCTGCTAGCACGGGATTGCAGGGGAACATCAAGGCTAGTGGCGATGATGCGGCGGCGAATCCCGATGCTATTGATTTGGATGATGAGTTGTGAGTTGTCGACTAGAGGAGGGAGATGGGTCGTTTGCACACACGTATGCATGCATGGATTTGTGAAGAGTATGAGAGAGTGAGAGTGATTCAACCGGGTTGTAGGATTTCAGACGAAAGGAAAGGAAACCAAGGATGGAAGGAAGCAAAGGAAGGAAAGGAAAGGAAACTGAGCATGTGCATATCCACGGCGTTATCTTTTGGGAAACACTTTTTTTCTTTTTTTTTCTTTAACATCTCATCTCTTTCTCTCTGTCCTTCTTCTCGCAGAGCGAGATGGGATGAGTCGAGTCGAGTCAAGTCGAGAACAGTTGACTCGAGAACAGCTGAGTCGAGAAGAGAAGAGTCTTTCATGTATCATCTCCTTTTACAAACACCACTTCTTCTCCTTCTTCTTTTTCTTTCTTTACTATTTTCCTTTGTTTTTGTTTTTGTTTTCGTTTAGTGTTCTAGTCGAGTCGTGTCAGATCAAATTAGATCAGATCAGATCAGATCAGATCAGATAATATTAGATCAAAGTGGGTTCGGCAGAGTGGACTCTAGTAGTGGTGGAGAAGATGTCAGAATGGAGAAATTGAGAAAGAGGCTTCGTCGTGTTTGCTGTACTAGGCTGGTCGTGTAGCTATATTTTCAAAAACACCCACTTCGTACAGCTCACTCAATCACTCACTCGCTTCACAAAGCATACATACACAGTCACTTTAAGAGGCGACATCAATCGAGACAAGTACAAAGGCAAAAAAAAAAAACAGCTTCAGTCATCGTAAATTGCATATACCTATAGGTATACGGCTTGTCGTCCTTGCCTGCTGAGCCAGTAACCGTGCATCATTTCGGATCAGGCTCATGTCGTGTCTCTGCGTGTCATGTGGCGTCGTGGTCGGACGTGCATCTTGAGAGCACCAGCACGTTTCCATGGCTGCCACGTATAGTTCTCACTATGCTGCCTTCCTCTTCTAACATGTCATGTATAGCGGGATATCGATTGCTCTACAAGAAGTAGTCTGGGGTCCTGCGCGAGACCATGGGCTCGCCAGCACGCGGGCAGGGGTCAAATTGCAGGCTGTTGCTGAGTTAGTTGAGAGAGTGCAAAGAGCGAGGCCAACACTTACAAGGTGTACTTGAGGTGCTCGTCAATCTCCATGATTGCGGCTTGGTTACCACATCTGTAGCAGTAGTTTGGTGCTGGATATGTCAGCTTTGGTCATTTCAAAACGCTTTGGTGCATACCTGAGAAGATGGTTACAACGTTCCTGTCTTGCGACCAGTTGTAACCCTCCATGACAAGCTGATGGGCTCGCGCCACCAGAGTCAGGCCGTTATTGTGGTTGAACGCCTCTGAGATGTCCTGACCGAATGTGTAACCAGCACCACGGGGAGATATTCCCCAACCGCACCTGTCATCGGGGTCTGACCAGAGCAAATCGCACATGGGCCCTTCATGCGGCACTTCCTGGATGCGGTCAAGCGCCCTGATGTTGTCGAGCGTGTCGATGCTGGGGGAGAGACCACCGTGCAGACAGAAGATCTGGTTGTCGATCAAAGCGGTAAGAGGGAGGTAGTCGAATAAGTCTGTGAAGTACTTCCAGACATTGGCATTGCCGTATTTTCGGAGGCACTCGTCGTAGAATCCGTAAACCTGGGTAATCTGTCTCGACTCGTGGTTTCCGCGAAGGATGGTAATGCGCTGGGGGTATCGAATCTTGAGTGCAACGAGGAGGGTTACCGTTTCGACGGAGAAGTAACCTCGGTCGACGTAGTCACCTGAAAGGGGTCAGCACGCGACATGGGCCGTGTGGGCGGTGAACGCACCCATGAACAGGTAGTTGGTGTCGGGGTTCGGGCCGCCAATCTTGAACAACTCCATCAGGTCGTGGAATTGTCCGTGGATGTCACCACAGACTGTAACGGGGCATTTCTGCGCATGTGTGAGCCTTAGTAGCGCCGGTCTAGGAGTATCGCACATACCACTGGCTGTACGTTTGACTCCTCCTGAAGCACTTCGCGAGCCTGTTGAACAGTAAAATTAGCATGCGTGACCCTTTTGCAGACAGCCTGGGCGCAAGGTCGCATACCTTGTCGCACAGCCTCTGGACGTCGCTCTCGGCCAATTGCTTGCATGTCATCAGGCTCTCAATCCAGCCGTCCAGCGTCGGGATTGTGGTGGGCTCAGACGCGGGGACTGAGGAGAGCTGCATGGGCTCGGGCATCTTGACATCCTCCATGTTTGTGTCCATGGTTGCGGCGCGGCGGGTGCGGTGATGGGCAGGTGGGGGTCTTGTTGTGGTGTCGAGCTGTCGAGGGGTTCTTGCCCTTTCAAACTTGGCAGATGACGTGCCACTGGCGGGCGACCAGATTTGCAGGCAGTATGGGGTTTGCGGGGCGGGCAGGAATATCAGAGCGTGTACTGAGCGGCTAAAAAAGATATCACAGGCGATAGCAGGGACCGGCAGGGGAATAGAGCATGAATGAGATGCGTACCACTCTGCACGGATGCCGCTTGCTTGGCTTCAGCCGCGATGTGGCGTTACTTTGATCCGAGATTGACAACGGTCACATGACTGTTTGATCGTTTGCGCACGGACTGATCTGCCGCCTGCCGCCTCCGCTACTAGAGACGCGTCGCGACTCCCCTCCCTCTTCCACTGTCGCAATCATCGCAGCTGCGTCGCACAACAATACCACCACTTGCACAGCGATCGCAACACTCACGATGGCTAAGCGTGACTTCGGTCACGCCTTCGACATTCCTGTCGGCTTGCACGGCGACTTCGGCGCTCAAGAGCCTCAGGTTTGTCTTTCATTGCTGCTCTTTGTTTGGCGCCGAGCTCACACTGCAGTAGACACACCACTCACGTAGATCTCCTGCACGCAGTATGCCTGGTCAATGGCCTGGAGAGCAGTCGTACATCGAGGACACAGCTGCTGTTGCCGCTGCTGCTCCTGCAGACGGTAGCACCTTCTTCACGACCGCCGCAAGATTCGCGACTTCCCTCACGTTGGAGGTCTTCAAGCTGCCTTACCGCTTGGTGCAGAATTTCACACGACAGCAACAAATCCGAGCTGTTCCCGTCGTCAGGGAGGACGGCGCATTCAAAAGGCGTCTGGTCGATGCAGGTCTCGCAGAATCGCCAACCACCCCAACGCGCAAACACGTTCCCGCCGGCCATCCAGCTACCCCACGACGGCAGTCGCGCAGCCCTGACGTCACGCGCGAATTTCTTCCTGGCCTGTGGGTCGATAGTCCTACTTCAAGCCCGCAGTTCGACGGCTACATTACACCACCGCACTCACGATCTTTCGACTCCCCCCAATACCACGAGGCCTTCCAAGACGATGACATCGACGACAGTCTCGACTGGTCAATGGAGGATGTCGACTCAGGCACTCCCCCGCGCAACCCCGAGACTGGATCGCCTACGGGCATCAGCTGGCTACAACAGTCCCAGAGGAAGATCATCTCACCCAATTCTCAACTCGCAATCCTCAAGCGATCTTCCGCCACACCTATGCGGAAGCAACTGCTTAAGAAGCAACTGCGGGCTGTAAAGGCAGTCGCTGCTACTTCGCCCATTTCACAACCACCAAACCACACCGTATCGTCACCAACGCCGCGCAGCCTTGATATCACTGAATTGAAGAAGAGAACCCTTGAATCTTCCGTCCTTAGCATCAATGTGCCTGATGTCGCAGCCAGTGCACACGAAGCCAACGCTCGGTACAAAACCGAGCTTGAGGCTCGGCAAAACAGACATGCCGACGCACAGGCCACACCCGAACGCAACTATTACAACATGGTCGACACCATCGATGTCGACCTTTCATATCTCCCAAGTGCAAGCCACGTCAACAGTATCGCGTCCCCCCATACGCCTTCCCCGTCACTCTCTCGCAGGAAGAATATTCGATGGGCCTCGCAGAGCAAAGTCAAACCCTACTATGTCGACGAGCGTATTAGCGAGATGCTGGACTCAACCTTGGAATCGATCCGCTCGCCTCTTCCAAAACCAGACTTCAGTGAAGATGATGAATCTGATGATGCTCATGAAGTGTTCCTAGAGGATCCAGACCCATCATCAAGTTCTGACGATTCCGTGGATGGCCCATCTATCGATGATTCTTTGGAAGAGTCAAAACTCTCAAAAGAGCTTCTCAAGGAGCTCGAGGATGACTTCAAGTATCTGCTGTCACAAGCCCCACCCCCAGCTCCGCCTAGGCCTCTAATCGCCTCCCTGACCGATGATGAGCGAGAACGCCTCGACACTGTTGCGAAGAAGTCAGGTTATGGCAAGAACGGCGACTATAACATTGTGCCGGATAAGGTCAAAGCTCGCGACTTCGGCACTCTTCTTCCCAACCAATTCAATGGTAGCGCCAAGGCCTGGTTGAATGATGGGATTGTCGATCACTATCTCACAATTCTTGTCACGGAATTGAAGGAAGAACTTGGCTACAAATACAAGCGTGGTGGGCCTGCACCCCCATACCACGCCTTCTCTTCTCACTGGTACAACTCGATGAAAGGCAACATCAAAAACGTTGAACGATGGGCTGGTAGGGTCGGCCTCGGTGGAAAACAATATCTGGATGCTAAGGTCATCTTGTACCCGATCTGCGATGCTTCTCACTGGCGCCTTGTAGCTGTGAAGCCCAAAGAGCGCGTTATTGAATACCTCGACTCACTGGGGTGGGACGGCGATATCTACATCAACAAGTTGCGCAGCTACCTTAAGCACGAACTCGGCGAACTTTACAAGGAAGAAGAGTGGACAGTTCTGGAGAAGCAGCGAAGCTCCCGTCAACTCAACGGCAGTGATTGCGGTGTCTTTGTTCTCCTCAACGCCCTAGTAGCTCTTCGCGGAGACGACCACAAAAAGGTTCTCGCCTGCAATGGCATGCAAGACGCTCGAGAGCGCATGGCCATTACCATCATTACTGGCCGCCCTACCAGCGAGCTGGACTGGTGAGCCACCAGTTTAATATCACGATGCATGCTGGGAGTTTTCTCCATCTCTTCGGCATCCAGCTGTCAAATTGACACGGACAATTTCTTTTGGTTTGGCTTTCTTTTAATGATACCCGATTGTCAGCTTTGACGCGGGCGCTTTGTTCTGGGCAGGTTTTTCTCCTTTATTGCTACACATGAAAGGAGCGCTCGGTTTGGGACTGTATTTTCTTTTTGTCCTGATGTCAAGTTTGACACGGGTGTATTTGTTGGGGTTTGTTTTGGGTTCGCGTTTGGAGTACAGTCGCTTTTCGATACCCCCTCAGCCCCAGAGGCTGCATGATTCATGATTGGCGTTGTTTTTTGGGTTATGTTGACGGGCATTTTTTACCGAGGGCAAGAACCACTCGATGTACGATAGAAATCGCAACACTCTGTACCCATGCATAAGTAGACTGAGGGTTGCCACACGAGGTGGTCAATAGATACTTCTGTAAAACTATGTCTACGTCTTCGTGATATTCAGATCCAGTGCACGACCCGCCCACTGAGACGCACAACTGCAATCTCAGGTGAGTATGCCTGCACAGTTATGTCTGGATTCATTCAGAGCAGCGCATATCATTGTTATTCTTGGTGCGTTCAACACCTAACGCGATGCAAAATTATGTTCTATGACTGACTCCCAGCTTCTTACGCAGAAACCTTGATGGTCAGCTTACCGAAGTGCTTCTGGTCCCACATGTACTCGTATGCCTCCTTCAACTCCTTCAGCTCAAACACCTTGTCATCGACAACAGGGTGGATGTTGTTCGACTCGATTGCCGCAACCATGTCCTCCATCTGCAGCCTGCTGCCGACAAGGATACCACGAACAGTACAGATGTTGTTCAATGTCTCGAGGAATGTGGGCTGGTTCTTCTCCATACCACCAATGAATCCAATAATGGTAATCACACCATCAATGGCGATGGCCTTCAGACTCTGTGCCATGGTGGTTGGTCCGCCGACCTCGACGACGTGCTGCACACCGGTACCGCCTGTGAGTTCCTTGGCCTTCTCACCCCATGCAGGAGTCTCCTTGTAGTTGATAACTTCGTCTGCGCCGAGCTTCTTGAGTGTCTCTGCTTTCGAGGCGCTGGACGTTGTCGCGATGACGCGGGCGCCGGCCGCCTTTGCGAACTGGAGCGCAAAGATGGAAACCCCGCCTGTGCCTTGTGTGAGGACCCAATGCCCGGGCTTCAGCGCCCTGCTCTCCAAGCCGTACAACGCGTTCCACGCCGTCAGTCCTGCGCAGGAAAGTGTACTCGCCTCCAAGTCGTTCAGGTTCTTTGGCGCGGCAACAAGACCCTGCTCGTCGAATACACCGTACTCGCGCAGTGTGCCGTCGACCGCACCACCTAGTCCAGTCGCGAGACTGGCGCCATCAAGGGAGCCGGCAATGTGGGCCTGGTTGAATAGTGTGACGACGCGATCTCCGGGCTTGAAACGGGTAACGCTGCTGCCGACAGATTCTACGACGCCAGCGCCGTCTGAGCCAGGGACCACACTGTCTTTTGCGGGGAAGGGGTATTTGCCCTTGGGAATAATCAGGTCGCGGTAGTTGAGGGATGCGCCATTGACTAAGGCTCATGATTAGTATAACATCTTGTCAGGCGCGAAGGAAAGATCTTTACTCTTCACGAGGACGTCTTTGTCGCCAACCTTAGGAATGCTTGCGCTCTCATTGAGCTTCAGGGCGTCGAAGCCGGTCTTGCCCTCGACGATCCACTGCTTGGTTGTTGAGGGTGCCATTGTATATGATTTGCTGTGTAAGAACGGATGCGGTCTGAAGTTGCAATTGAGTGATGTGAGTTACAGAGCAGAATGTGAAAGCTGTCTGGAATATGTGAGTACCCTATGGCGGGGCACGAATTTATGTATATACCGTCCCTGTAAGTGGGTCTCGGTGGTGACGCAACAATAACGGCGGGGATTACCATGGATTTGCCTCGTGGCCTCGACCCACATCGTAGATGTAGCCAATTGACGTGCTGGAGAGAAACCCCATAGAAGTGCCGTTCTTGTGCATTTCTAAGCTTCCAAAAGCGGAGTTCCCCCGGTTGTGTGGAATATGCCTGAATACGTAGTGCGATGATCAAGTGTGGAACGAATGCGGCTTCATGATGCGGAGAATTGTATGGCAATTCGGTCATTGCTCGGACGTGGAACTCCATCTTGTGGCATATGATCGTATTGAGGGTGTATCTTGCAACTAAAGCCGTCAATGCTCTGGATTCGTAAGTGATTGTTACTCGAGTAGTAGCTTGTTTGTGCAAATCCAAGAGCAAAAGTGCACATTTGTAACGGTGCTGTCTGCCGACTCTTCGCCGAATTGGTAGCTCGCATGGACTGCCTGGCATCGTCAAAACTCGACTCTTCTTCCATCTTCTGCAGATCAACTTGCACACCGATTTCGATACACCTTCTTCTGCGTTGATCAGCAAATCTCTTGAACACCTTGATGTCATAAGCACTCAGGACCGAATGAGTGACACCGAGATGTCAGCGCGTCTCCAAAACTGCACTCGTAATTCTGAGCCTATGGCCTTGGCCAACTCAATCATACAAGCAAGTTCTCATCAACCCGCAGACTAAGTCAAGCCCTCCAACGGCCTCAACACGAGATGCGGGCCTCAGCATCCTGGCAAGGCGGTCGCCAGGCTGGCTGTCTGTGTACCGCCAGCCACAAAGATCATCATGTCGGTAGCTCGCATCTCAACTGTGGACCAATAGAGTTTAGAGGCCGCATGCGATCGACGGGCTCCTTCCATATGGCTGTTGAGCTTGTGGGGAACTGAAGGTAGTAAGTAAACAAGTGTAAAAGTTAGATGCAATGCCAGAACATGTCTACGCTCCAGCACGACGACCACGAAGCATGCCTGAAGCATTACACGACAACTTGCAAGGACGGCATGGCTCTTTATCATTCGGTACATCATCAGCTCAAAGCCACCCAGCTGCAGCTAGCGCCTGTCGTGCTTAGTGCCTATCTGGGGCTGAGGGTCTCGCCCGCCTCCGCAGCACGTCAATGGTAGCGCCCAAGTGCAGACAAACGTCAAAGATGCCGCATGCCTGCGTGCAACAACCAGATCTTGCCGTTGGCGCACGTCGAATGCTTGCATTGCAGCAACAGCTCCATTCATCACGTGTGAGGCGTCTTCCTGCTGGCTGGTCCATTATACAAACATTTCAACTCCTCGTTACCATGTCCACAACGACTGTATGGCTTTGAAGTCTAGCAACACATCTCTTCAAGCCTACACGAGCTCCCACAATGGCCTCTCGAGGTCTCAACTCGGCGTATTCATCACGCGACGCGTCGCCAGAACCGTACGATCCGTTCCACGATCCGATCGAGCTGTCCCACTTGTCGCGACCATCCATGGACGCAGCGGACATACATAGCTTGCGTGGGCATTCTCCATCTGACGACACACGCGGGAGATCGCTTTCCGGGGCGTATCTTCTTCCAACTTCGAGCAGTAGTCGATATGCGCCAATATCAGGGCGACAAGAGAGCCCTCGGCCATCGGTGCGCTCAGAGCGAGAGTCCATGTTTTCGATGACCTCGTTATACCAAACAAAAACGTTAGATCCAGACACCCAAGCCTTAGTGGACAAGAGGTTCGGAGAGTTGGCGCAATGGCACGTACATTGGACTACTCCTGCGATTATGGTGTCCCTGTTCGTAGCAGGGATCATAGGTGCTGTGGGACACCATCTGTTCTATACACACCTGAACGGAAGGCCAGCCACCCAGCAATTGCAAATGGTGCGATACGGCACAGCACTAGCATTCTTCGTTAAGAGCATGCTTGTTAGCACAGTCATCGTGTGCTATAGACAGAGGATATGGCACACGCTTCGGCGCAAAGCCATGACTATCAATGGCATCGATGGTCTGTTCTCTGCAACTGAAGACCCAACCATGTTCTTTCTGAACTGGGAAATGGTCCGAAATGGCAAGTTGGCTACATTGATGGCTGTTTGTAGCTGGTGAGTTTTGACGTGCAACAGTCGCGAGAGGCGAAATGCTAACAAGTATTCCAGGTTGATACCGATTGCTTCTGTCCTATCTCCAGCCTCGCTCACATCTCAGCCTAGACCCTCAAATTTTACAGTGATCTGTCCAGCTGTCGCGACACTGAATATGACCCGCGAAGCAATGTTCAATTTCCGAGACGAACAGCAGAGCAATTCCCGTGGCAACTCTCTGATATACTATAACACAACAGACCCTACCGGTACACGGAATGGTTTCTTTGACTACTACGACCAACCATCGAAGATTGCTCGCCGCCTAGCATTCAGCAGCGCATATCTCAAGAAAGCTCAGGCACGTGAGAAAGCTGCTGTTGAGTTCTGTGGACAGGGGTGGAATTGCACCTACTCTATCAACTTTATGGCTCCAGGTTACAAGTGTGATGATATCAGCGAGGCTGTACCCAGCAATGCACCCTTTAACATTGATGAAATCGCTCCTAATGGAGACTTTATTTACCACGCTGAGGTTGATCAAGGCGACTACAAAAGACCTCAGGTGCCCACTACTGAAGGCGTGCCGGCGGACGGCCCCCCATATCCGACAGCCCTTGGTGTTTTTCAAAGCGAGCCAGTACTTTGGGTTGGCTATGCCGAAAACACATCCAATAGGTACGACGATGATTCACCATACGCAAAGAAATGGACCTGGGTTCACGAGCCGAAGATGTTTTCCTGCATCTTGTATGAGACAAATTACACTTTCGAGATGCGCTATCGACCCACCCAGAATGCGACACTCAAACAGCGCGACTTCCTCTATCCTGTCGTCAATACCACCCTCTTGCCTGATCCTACTAATAACGGCACTCTCACTGCAGACCCAAGCTCCTCCTTCATTAGCCCACAAAACTCTGTCCCCACTTACAAACTGGCTGCAGCCTACCACTCTATGGGCGCGATGCTCCGCAACTTTTTACGGGGCAACATCGAGAAGACTTCGGATACATTCATAATTACGCGCTCGGACATTTCAGAGACGCGGCTCATGGACGGACGCACTTCGTACCCACAACCGAACTTGATGGAAGCAGTGCAATCCTTGTTTGAAGACATGCTACTCACCCTCCTCTCCGAACCCACACTCGTAGCCGCCGAAACCGTACCTGTCGAATGCCTCAAGAGCCGGACGATGCTCGTGTATATATACATCCCAAATAGTCTGTGGATTGGGTACGCGATCGCTGTTGCTATAACACTTGCGTCGATACTCATTGGTAGTTGGGCAATATATCAGAACGGAGTGGCGTCTGATACGCTATTTAGCCGTATCCTAGTCACAACACGAAATCCTACTCTGGACCACCTCAGTATTGGGGCCTGTCTGGGTGGCGACCCCTTTCCGAAAGAACTCAGAGAGACGAAGTTGAGGTTCGGTGTCTTATTGGAGGATGAGCCGCGTGAGGGGCCGTTAGGGAAGGTTGAACATTGCTGCTTTGGGACGAGGGGGGAGACGAAGGATATCATCAAGGGCAACAATTATGCTGGACTGTGGAGGTGGAAGAAAGACGATGGGGGAGGTAGTTTCAGTGAAGAGACAAGATTGTTGGGTAGTGTTGATGAATTGTCGTGATGAAAGTAAGCTAATGAAATTTATGTAGATGTTGCGCTATACAGCGGCATATGATAGTAATGTTTGTACCTGGTGCGAAGCCGGTGTTGGTGTTGCCTTTCGAAGCCTTTCACCATTTCGTGCACCCTTCTAGTACTTCTGGCCCAGCCATTTCGTTTCACGTTTAGTTTCCGCCGAACAAGAAGTTGCCAGTGGCACCATTTCCACCGGCATTGTTGTTGCCGTTTCCAGCTGCTTGCTGGTTCTGGTTCTGATTCTGATTGTTGTCGTTGTCGTTGGCATCATCGTTCACATTATCAGTGCTACCAGTCGCATCCTGTGCGTCGTCCTGGTTGTTGTCGTTCTGCGCAGCGTCGTCGGCGGCGTCGTTTTTGGCATTGCTGGCGCTTTCACTGTTGTTCGCCGCCCCAGCTCCAGCAGCAACGTTGCCTCCGCCTGAGATGGTTGCATCGAAAGGCAATGCCGTGCTGGGGTTTCCTGCATTCTTCTTGTCGGTTGCAATGTTGTTGTCGAGCTTCTTGAGCTCGTCTGCCAACTTCGCACTGACATCCTCACCCTGGGCCTGCTTGGCCTCGAGCTCGATTTTAGTCGCCATCAACTTCAGCACCTTGTTTTTCGTCTTGCCAGCAGCCAGGGCATCGCCGTCGGCTCCACTGGCGGCCTCGATGGCAGGGTTGAAAGCTTCTGTCTCGGCATCGTTGGCTACATCATTGACCGCACCAAGAAAGTCAATGTCCGCCGCGTCAATATTGCCTGGGTTGTTCAGATCTAAGGCAGAGAAGACGGCGAGGGCTTCGGCCTCGGCATTTCCGGCTTGACCACCTGAGATGGATATAGCATCGTAGGTTGTGTCCGCCAGTACAGGACCGCTTTGGCGGACCTTAAGTGTTGGAAGGGCGGAAGAGATAGTCGCAAGAGCGATGACTGTGGTGATCTGGAAATGCATTTCGGTTTTGTTTCGTGCTTGAATCAGAATATGTTGAAGGTAAAAGTGAGAGCGTAAGGATACAGTCCGGCTGTGAAGTAGTAGTAAATATTAACCGTTACAGCGTCAAGCTGAGAGCCGAATAAGATGTAGAGAATATATGAGAAGTGATGTTGGATGGTAGTAGGAATAATTACAACGGCGTTGACCCAGACTTCTTATATCCACAACCCAATGTTGTTCATGATTCAGGCAGAGCATGTTTGCCTCGGGCAGACCACACACGAAGGATTCGTTGATACTCTCGAAACCACACTCGACATGCCTTGAAGCCTTCCAAGGCACACTTCCAGACGCGAACGATGCGTTAGCTCCTATGCGCAGCGTCCCCGGACGGGTGCTCAGGCGCCTCATCAAAAACTCGTCTTCAGTTTCCCCACGAGTGAGCATGTCACTACAGGCGCTGACAGGCCGTTGCAGACGTTATATGTCGCCAACATGTGGAGTAAGTAGCCCAATATGGTCGCGTTCCTGAAATACAAGGCTGTGAAACCCGTTGCATGTCAGAGAGGAAGACCAGGGGTATGGCACGCATGAGCTTGGCGAAAGCTTGGCTGGTTAGAGGTGTGTCGCATTGCCCTATCAGGCATCATATTCTTAGGTTGAGAGGATTTTAGCTCTAGGTTGCAGAAGGTAAGCGTTTGGTACCTGGTGTCAACGGCGGTGTGGCAGGAGCTTCGGCTAGGAGGTGGCTGGGAGACGCAACTCGCTTGTGGTGACGTCTCGTTTTCGCCTTCTCACCTTTTCACCCACCCAACTACTCAGACTTTCATCAACGTTTGTATTGACTTGGCTTCACGGCCGGTATGAAAACGACACTAGATTCGTTCCCTTCAGATGTATGGCGTTGCCTATGTTACTAACTGGCCCGTTGCGCAGCTTCTGGAACCAACAGACATATTTGAAGTAACTTCTTACGCTTATGGAGCATAACGGAATCCCTGTACTCCCTCTAAAGCTGACAATTTCCCCTCATCGGCGAGCTTGTTTTGACGCTTGAGGTACAGGGACATACATATCGTTACAATTGAATACAGCATCTGCATCGCTATAGTCGCCCACATACCTGGAAGGTATTGCTACACAGATATCAGCACAAATCGACAAAGCCATGCACGCACAGAGGCACTCACCGGCGCATCCTTAGCTTGAAATATGGTACTGCCGGTTACTCCGCCAGCTGCACCAACCGAGATCATTACAGCAGCAACGACTGCGCGCTTCTGCACTCGTGCTGTCTGGTTGTTGCCGTATGCTAGAGAAGCCGGAATATTACCTTGAGTTCCCCAAGTTGCAAGGAACAAACCAAAGTACCGGATAGCTGGAGGTTTGGGGTACAGGACAAGAAGAAGACCGATCATCGCAATCACTGACTGGCCAACCAGAATTGGCCATCGCAAACGAATCTTGTCTGAGAGCCACGAGGTTGCGAGCGAAGCGAAAACAGTGAAGATGTAAGGCGGCGACGAAAGTAACTGCGCTTTTGCGTAGCTGAAGCCCATGCCTTGACGAAGAATTATGGGTTGAAAGAACGCCAACGAGTAAACGCTCGAAGCGGCAACGAAGTATTGGACAGAGCTACAAAAGATCAGTTCGTGTATCTAGAGATGTTGAAGGGATAAGCAACTGACTACACAAGTAGCTTCCAGTCACGAATCATTCGAAGTGTTTCTCCAATTGTAGCATGCTCGATCTGCTTTCCCGCTTTCTCCATGGACACACGTGTGATGGCGATGTGCTTTTGACGTTCGGTCAAGAACTTGACTTTCTCCGGAACTTTGACCTGTTAGCTATGTAACGAAGGCAAGAATAACTGCTACCCACATTCCACCAAGAAGAAAGGTGCAACAAGGCCGGCGACGATGGTGGCAATGCCCTCGATGATGAAAATCTATAAGTATGTAAGCTTATCTACTGAGATGTACACACTCTCCTTACCCAGCGCCAGCCTTGGCTGAACATTCCATCGCCTACACTGATGAGGGATAGAGCGTATGCGAACTTCATGATGTCAGTTTGGCTCAGCTCGTTCAATTTTCAGCGCTTACGATCGGTCCAAATCCTGATGCCAACAACGCTGCCATGTAAAAGACCGATACTCTTTTCGCTGTCTCGAACTGGCGATACCACGACCCAATAATGTACACAGCCCCAGGGAATACTAAAATGGGTCAGTCTCGATTCATCGACAGCAGGTCCTGCAAGACACTTACATCCCGCCTCGAAAACTCCAAGCAGAGCCCGCAAGACAGTCAGAACCTTCCAGTCATGAATAAATCCCATACCTAGGACACAAGCTCCCCATGCAGTAATAAGGAATGGCAACCAGAGCCGAGCGCCCACCCGACGAATGACATAATTCGATGGTAGCTCGAAAAGACAGTAGCCTAGGTAAGAGAGTCAGCTCAGACAAACACGGGGGTGTGGTAACTTACCAATGAAGAACACAAGTAGAGCAATGTTGTACCTCTGGCCGGTCAAGTGCAAGTCTGTGCTTAGACCAGCGATATAAGCAGAAGAGATGTTCGTCCTGTCGAGCAATGAGAGTCCAAAGACGATGCAGAGCATAGGGAAAACACGCCAATCTGCCTTCTTTACGACCGCCTGCTCTTCCTCTTGCGTCCAGTCCTGATCATGATGATTCTCACTAACTCTGGTTGGTGAAGCGCTGTACGCCTTCTCGACATGGTCAACATCATGCTTCTCGTCAACAAGCATGGTCGGAGGGCCAACTCTGGATCAATTCGAAATCGGTGTCGTTGTTGAGTACGTCTGTACACTGGCCAATAAATGGGACAAAAGCTTGATCGCGGTATCTTTGTAGTTTTCCAACATCACACCTGAAGTAGCCTGTTTACTCCTTTACGAGACAAGCGTATGGCATAGCAGAGGGTGTCTTTTCCCGACAAGGCACTGATATCAGCGATGGGGACTGTCAGTGTTGTGGAGCGACAATATCCCATCGGCAGTCTTCGTCAAATCACAGTGATTCCTGTGCGCTGCATACAACATCCGTTGGCTTGGCCAATCCCCGGCACACGCATTTCCCCAGTTGCCAAGCGCATCCCCCGCACATCTCGCGGGAAATGTATACCATGATCCGGGATACAAGATATGTCCGAGTCGACACTATATAGGCTATCCAGGCTCATATGTGACCTGCTGATACTAACTCATGGTATTCTTCGGAACATGCATGCTCCCATTGCGTTGTTATTACATCGTGTGAATCGACATTGATGACTCGACCCCAAAACACAGCCCGCTGCTGAATGACTGCTTGACGCTAAGCGTTGAGGTACGACAGACAGTTTGGAGAGTCATGTCATAGATCAAGCGAGGACGGTATGTCCAGATTTACGATATTTCCTAGTTCAATTTTCATCGCAATTCAAATAACAGATGTGATTGCATGCCTTCTTTAAGCACGCTAATTCAATGTTGTGTGCCCCTGCAGTTTCAGTTTCATTGCACATCTCGCCAACAACAACTCAGCTTGTTTCGTGGCTGAGTGCGATTACGACAGAATCGATTCCTGCAAAAAGATGACGTGCGCTATGAAGACCCACTAGAAGACAATGGACTTCTTTTCTTGATGAGCATGACTGTATAAAACCCTTGCACCTTGATAGCAAAAGAAAAGAAACACTGCGCGAAACATGCTGACTGTGTGTTCAAGCTCAGGGCTGTTTTGAACTCTGTGCTTAAAACATGTCATCGCGACACAGATCTTGAAGAACATCGGCAACTATGGGAATAAAGGGTACTCATGAAATCTCCTACAATGCAGCCAGCACTCATCTGCGTCAGGTGGTCAGTTTTTTCGACAATATTGTCGTCTTGCTTCTCCACCTGATTAGGATGTCTTCTTTCAGTATCAGATGCACCGCGTATAGATGACTGCATCTTTTAGACATGTATTTCCTGCTACTTTCGACGATGTGTCGTATGTCACGTTTCTTAGTGACACTCAGTAAAGCCAAATGCATTGTCGACAGAAATTCTACGAAGGACCACCCCGAGAAAATTCCGATAGGAAGACGGCTCAGCAGTAAGACTATAAACTCTGCTCTATTTGGCGCAGTGATTGGCCTTTGTACGCTGTTACGACACCACAATAACTACAAGTATGACTCTTATTAACATGAGAAAGAAACCGGCTTCAGGCTCCCGCAGAACACGTCAGACATGTTGCGGCCTTAACAGTCTTGAGGCACAGAGGCTGATCCAAGCCACAAAACTGTAATATGCATTATCAGTCACTCACTTCGAAGTGTATGAATTGACGTTGCTACCAGTGATTGTGAACACAGAGAAAGCTTGGGCTTGCATAGTGACGTTGACTAACGGGTGTTGCGCCAGCAAATGAAACAGAGTTCTATCCAACCTCAATGTCACTCAATATTACCTCAGAGCCATTCAAAACTTGAGATGAATTACTCCAGCTTCAGCGTTCGTGGACCAGCTCTAAAAACTTATTCATAGGTTCAAGGGTTCCAGGTGGGCAAAAACTCTCAGCTCTTCGTTCGCATGGCGCAGCGCCGGCCTGATAAATCACTGTGAACGAGTCACATCCGCGGGAACAGTTTCCGGTCATGTGTACAGATGCTGAAACGGGCACGAAGAGAACACTGCAGAAGTTGAAGATAAGACTGTATTTATCCTCTCTAGCAATGCCACCCCTCGTTGCAAGGCTTGAAGCACAGCAGTAGTACCTATTTTACGGCTTTTGGCACATGTAAACCTGGTATTGATTATATGCAGGAGCTGTGTCGCACTGGATTTTACCCGGTGCTGACCACCCTCTCTATCAGCTCGAATCCCTAATGGTCAGCCTTACACTAGTAGAGCTAGGGGGCTATTTGTAACGACCAGTAGTTGTAGGTAGCTAAGCACGAGCTGTTCAATCATATGATGCTCTTACTTGGTACTTCCTCAGAGATGCAGGTATTGCATCTATGACGTTTTTGCTCTTTCGTGAAATTTGTAAGTTCCCAAACGTGAACCTAATGGGCAGTTCGTGTCATTCAGGAGGAAGTGCAAACAACACCTCGGAACACGAGTATTCCAGAGAAATTTGAAAGAAGAAAACATCGTCCCAAAATTCCTGGCTTCAGCTCGCTGCGCTTGCCGCGCGACCCTAGCTCTGGGTTCATGCACGAGCATACACGAACCGCGCCGCCTACGCCACATCAATCCTGTCACGCAATGACAATGACGGACGCCGAAGCATACGCACAGACTATAACGGTCCGAGTGATGTGCGCAAGGTTCCCGCAAGTCCTGGATCCACCAGCTTGGGCTGCTATGCTTGCTTTTTCGCGCGGCCTCGATTTCCCAGAAGAGCAGCTAGTAGTGCGAGTTGAGACTATTGGCCAAAGCCCACTGTTCTTTTCACCTCAAGTCTATAGACATCCACTCTACAGCTCGTCAATCTCAACGCGATGGAAGAAGGATTTGGGCTCGGAGACGAAGGATCGATGGTGGGCCATTTGCAAGATCGATCGGAGAAGCCCGGTCGTTATCCTATGAGATGTTGCGATGGCACTCATAGTCTAGTTCTGAAAGAGGTTCGAGACAACCCTTTTGACAACGTTGAAGAAAAAGAGTTCAGCTAACATTGATCTTGACTCAAGGTCAATCATATGCATGCCACTCTTCCAGTATCTCGACCGCCGAGTGACTGCATACCACCCAACGTATCGTAAATGCATAGATCAATTCTAAATAGAATACCTCAAAGAGGACATTTGAATGCTATTACAAGTCAGTGTAGACCGAAGGAGTATCAGTAGCAAAATCGCTCGGCGGCGCATGCAGCTGTCAGCTTGAAGCGGCTAACGGGACGAGGCTGACACCTGGTTGCTGACGATTCGTTCACTGACACGAGTATCCAGCTGATCGAAGGGGCCAAAAGAGGCGGCAGCTCTATGAATGGTGGACGCTGCTGCCTCGGACCTGATCCCTAAGAATGGAAGTCTTGGTTCCTTTAGTGTGAGCTAGATGCCCTGCCGTCGACTCTGCACTCCTACGCTCCTACAATGCCGAACTGATGGATCTTCCGACATTTCCCCACACATATAATAGTGGCGCTGATGCCCACTAGGCATCATGGCTGTAATTGAGGCGCTGTTAATCCATTGCCACTTACACATCGCTGCTGAAAAGCAAAGAGCAGGACGGGCATGGCAGCTATCAGTGAACGTCTATGATCCTGTCGCCTTCAATAATAACGAACTCCGTTCGTCAAGAAGTAGGTTTACTTATCCTTCAAACAGTGCTTTAAAGCCTAATGGCGTAGGTAAAACAAGTCCTATTGGAAGCCAGTGTCGGCCGTCGCTACGTATTGCTTGAATCGGACCGGCGTACAGCTAGGTCACGACAAACTATGCACTACGTTAGTCGGGAGGATTATAACATTCATCAGCTAGAAAGAGAAGCCATAAAAGCTGTGCAGTATCTGGCATCTACAGACACACCTCACAACTGTAGAGCATCGTATAGAACATCTTGTTGAGCATCCGTTATTGCAATAATGCCATTGTTCACATCCATACAGCGATTGTCTCAGGGACGAGGGAAACAAACGTCGCAGGAAGAGGAGCGCTTGGCGTATAACAGACGGATCGAGAAAATGAGAAAGACCGAGTATGTGATGCTGAAAGGTATTGTTCCCTTCTTCCTTGGTTCTGAAACAAATTTAATTATTGAGACAGGCATCACCTACCTCGACCATGGGGGAACGACCTTGGCGAGCAGGTCACTCATGGACTCGTTCTGCAGACAGATGAAGGCCTCTATTCTTTCGAACCCGCACTCGGATGCCTCGAAGCCAAGTATCTCTGCCATCATGGTGGAGCAAACTCGAAGGAGAGTTCTAAGACTGTTCAATGCCGACCCAGAACACTTCGATGTGGTGTTCACAGCCAACGCTACTGGTGCTATCAAGTTGGTGATGGAATGCTTCGCTGGCCACGAAAATGGGTTCGACTATGTCTACCACCATAATGCTCACACTAGTCTCGTTGGAGTACGAGAACAGGCGCAAAACAGCCGTTGTCTCGCGACAGCCGAAGAGACAGAGCACTGGTTAGCTTGTGGACGTCTCTCACCTAGGCAAAAGCGAGTCGATCGCCCTGCCCTCTTTGCCTACCCCGCCCAATCCAACATGAACGGGGAACGTCTTCCATTGGATTGGCCTGCACGAATTCGGAGTTCTGGACGACATGAGAACACGTACTGCCTCTTGGACGCCGCAGCTTTGGTTTCAACAACTCCGTTGGACTTGAGCAACCATGCCACAGCCCCAGACTTCATATCTATGTCTTGGTACAAGTGTTTTGGCATGCCTGATCTCGGGTCTTTAATTGTGCGCAAAGCATCTGCTCCTGTACTGCGAAGCCGGAAGTACTTTGGTGGGGGCACCACCGAGATGATAGGATGTGAAGGATCGCCATGGGTCGAGCGGAAAGTGAGTAGTATACATGCTAGCCTGGAGGACGGCACCATCGCCATTCGCAGTATACTGGCTCTAAGCTGTGCTATCGACACTCATGCAAGTCTCTTCGACGGGCTGAGCCAGGTTTCTAAGCATACGGGATGGTTGGCGAAAGTGCTATATGATCAGCTGGCCGATCTAAAGCATGTCAATGGCACGCCAGTCTGCCATATGTACAAAGCTCTCACTTCGACGTACGGAGACCCAGCTTCGCAGGGCGCGACAGTCACCTTCAACATCAAAAAGGGTGATGGCTCGTGGATGAGTGGGTTTAACGCAGGCGCGATGCTCAGAGAGAACAACATCCACGTTCGTACAGGTTCACTTTGCAACCCAGCTGGAATGGCAGCAGCACTAGGCCTTTCGGCGAACGACTTGAGAGCGGCCTTCGATTCAGGGTTTCGTTGCAATCAGGCAGGTAATGATATCCGAGGCGATGTTCCGTTCGGTATGATACGAGCGACCCTAGGCGCTATGAGCACTCTCAAGGATGTGGAGACCCTGGTGGGCTTTGTTCAAAAGCATTTCGTCGAGCACCCACACAGAACGCCACGAATGCCAGGCGGATCCCAATCGGTCGTGCCCGAGGAGAGTAGTTTTGCAACCATCTCGTTCGATGAGAAGCTCGGCAACGCAACGGGCCGGCCGATAGCTAGCACGACGCAAAGGCGCTCAAGGCCCGGCCCGGGTCGTAGTCTCTGGAGGGTGGTGTTTGGTGGCTGCTACTCACTACGGAAGTAGATCTGACTCGCATATCGTCGAGGACTAAAGGTTGGCACGTATATAGACGCTTCGCTGCATATATTTCGGATACACTCTAATGCACAATTCCCCAAACCTTCTGGTTGCAATAGATGTGATACGCAGGTACAGAGGTACAAATCGGCCCCCTCGTACTATCGTGGATGATGTGAGGCGTCTGCGAGGCGTCTGCGAGGCGTGTAGATCCTCCGCAGTTTCGTAGATCGACCCGATGTGGTCATGTGTAAGATTTGCGAGTTATTCGTGGCTGTGGTGACTTACGCCATGATCATGCAAAAGATGTCAGAAGGGGTATTGTTTGGCGTGACCTTGAGTTGCACGAAACCGGTGCTGGAAAAAGCAAAACGGCATCGCATGGCGACACCAACGGAAGGACGTCTCAAGATGGCGATGAGGAGTCGGGGAGGTCTGCGCATGAGTGGCGCCTCAAGCTAGGCTCAAACCGGTAACGTGTTTGCCTTTTTGAAATCATGCTGATGTGAGTCGGCTCAAGATCAGCCCGGCGGAACCCTTGACTCTTCCATCATCTCTCCGCTGACTACAACTCCATTGCGTCTTGACCGAAAGTCCCTTTGCATTCAGCCGCTTTTAACGAACAGCTCCACGGCTGTGTCTTGAAGTTCAGATGTATCAACCCAGGCACCGATTGTTCTGGCGATATAAGAGAGAGTTTCGTCGTGAGCTGAAAATCATTGTCTCAAATCCAATAATTGACATCGCATTCGCCAATCAATTTGTTCTTCCAAGTTTCTATATCGATCTATACATCATTTGAGACACATCAACAACTCTCGAGCCGTCGCTGCGAAACAGCTATCGCACACCTACAAGCAACATTGACTCTCGATAATTTGTCATCATGTCTACAACAACCATTCGCAAATCTCTAATCGAAAGCTTTGGCGATTCATCGCATGTCTCGGTTGTCACAACCGAGATTGGTCTCCCTGCAGTCAACGAAGTCCAAGTCAAGGTCCTCTATTCAGGCTTTGGCGGATCAGACATTGCTATGCGACTGGGCGGCTACCCTATGCAGAAGCAAGCACCGCTCACAACTGGCTACAGTTGCATCGGGGTGGTGAACCTAAATGGACCTAAGAGTTCGAAGTTCCAACCCGGTAGCCTTGTAGCGTGCCTTTCAGTATACGACGCACAGTCCGAGCTAGTCAACTTGCCCGAGAAGTACCTGATCCCGGTCCCAGAAGGTGTCGATCTGCAACAAGCTGTTGCGCTTATACTCGACTGGACGACCGCATATGGCATGGTTCATCGGACCGGCAAGGTCACCAAAGGCAAGCGCGTCTTCGTTCATGGCTTGAGCGGCTCTGTCGGGTTCGCGCTTCTCACCTTGTGCAAACTGCAAGGCGCAGAAGTCTATGGCACAGCATCCGCGCACAACCACGCTGCAGTGCGCGCAGCAGGCGCTCATCCCTTTGTCTACACTGGTAAAAATTGGATGATGGCCATGAAAGCTATCGGCGGAGCCCATGTCGTCTTCGACCCGCTGGGCTTTGAGTCGTACGATGAGAGCTGGAGCATTCTCGCACACGATGGCGGTATACTGGTCGGCTATGGCGGCAACTACAATGTCTTGAACGGAGGTAAGACGAGGAGCCAGTGGCCTCAGATTGCGAAGTTGCTGTCAAAGAACCTGAATATCTTTTGTCCAAAAAGTACCAGTTTCTTCTATGTCGATAGGGATCAAAGCACGTTTGAACCTGAGGTAACAGTCCTTCTGGATATGCTCAAGAGGGGTGAGATCAAGGTGCCGATCCGGAAGCTGTGGACACTAGAAGAAGTTCCAGAGGCGCATCGTATGTTCAACAAGGGTCCTGGTGTAGGAGCGGTAGTGATCAAGGTTGCCAACGATACTGGCCTTTGAGCGAGTTTAGCTTTCCGCATTGATCTCGGGGTAGTAGGCGACGCTTGTTGTCTAGTACTTTTGTACCGTTCGCTCATAGTTTCGAGTAATTTATGACGTTTCAGTACGTGGATCGCCGCCGTATCAATGCAGCCATCTTTCATCGTCTATCCCCACTTCAGTTGTTCCGGCATAATTGATCAATCACATCGCTCTCATCTCGTGTTGCAAAACCTCGGGTCTCTGTCGTCCATGATCCATCCAAATCCAGGTTTGAGAGTAGACTCATTCTCGGTGTTCTCATCAGGTGCCCATGGTGACTCGCCACCTCCGTACAAGAAAGCGTCAAGCTCATGATCGAGCACTTCCCAACGACTAACGCTTTGCGCACCAGAGTGAAAACACTTCTGGATCCATGTGAACTTTGGCCCCTGATGCGACAGTCTAATGTAATGGTCTCTAAGACGGGTGAAAAAGCGGTTTCGGAGAGACACAGGACCGCCGCTGACGGGAATTTTGATCAACAATTTGTCGAGAACAACAGTCTCTAGTTTGCCAGCATTAAGTATCAAACTAAACAGCGTAGATCCGTGAATAACAGTGTTGCGAAGTGCAAAGGCTCTTAGTCTGCGGTATACGTGTTCAGGAAAGTCAACGGCAGGTGAGAACCTCTCCGCATCATGATTGTTAAACGCGAGATCCAAGTCTTCCAGACAGGGTAAGCAGGATAGAAGATCTCTAAGCAAATTGGGACAAGCGGAGGATGTTCTATCAGGTTCGCAGCTAGGCCAAGCGTACACCGGACTCAATGAGAGCTGAAGTTTCCTGAGATGCGTAACGCTCATCGCGCGTAGGGTATTATCGTAGTCCAGGCTAGGCATATACAAAAGTTGATACGGCAAGCCAAGACATTCTCTGCCTACATCTACAATAAACCCCTGGAGATGTGGAGTTGGTACTGCTTTCAACGAAGCCATTATGATGCTGTAGCCTCTCCATTGTGCTGGTAGACAAGTTGTTTCTTGAGTCATTGCTTCTGGGAATTGCTGAATCTCCGTCTGGTTACGTCTATAGGACCATGGTGATACTGGTGGTTTTCGAAAGCCAGGAGGGAGAGCACGGAAGAATGGTGTGTCATAGGTCGGTACCGATGCCCGTGTCCTCCAGACATCAGTTGAAAGTGTAATACGTTTCAGATTGGGAAGTCGCTCAAGTGCGCGCTGAAGAGCAGCAACATCCCAACCTCTCCTAATGATCTCTTTCTCATCCTGATATAGTTTCTGATAAAGGATGTAACTCTCCTCCAAATTCAACGGTGCAGCATGGCTAGCGATGAGATCTATCAGATCGGGGTCGTCTGACCGGAGTAGCATCGCTTTACACTGAATGGATAATCCTCCGTCTTCCTCAATACACTCGTCCAGACTGGTTGGCTCGTAATCTCTGTCGTAACCGTTCTTCGTTTGGTTAAGTGTCTGAAGCCGATTCTCGAGCGCACCTCTGGCTTTTTGACTTTCACTCTCAAGCGCCTCGTGGAACTGCTCGAGCGTAGCATATCCATCAAGCTGTGAATCGTCCCAAATAATCTCTTGTACATGGAGGTGGTACCGGGGATGGTTGAGGATGTTGTTAAGACAATCCAGATTTGCTCGATTCGGAGAGATGTAGACACGAGCGATATGCAAGTCCACCTTCTCTGCAAGCTCGCGGCTTGTGAGTCGGAGCTGCTTGGTTTCTGTCAAAGACAGGAATTTGCTCACGGCTTCCAGAAGCTCAGCTGGCAGGTCCAAGATGGTTTTTCGACTCTTGCAACTGCGCCCATCGCCCTTCGCAAAAGCGTCCGGAAAATCATCTCCGAACATTGCTTCGAAAAAGCTCATAGATGGTGCATTAAAATTCGCTACAACACTGCTTCGACGTTTGACAACCCCAGCACGGGTAGCTAGACTTGGTCTTCGACGAGGAGACTCAGGTGGCTGGTGTTTTTGTTGATGGGGAACTTTAGCTGTCCTAAGAGCCATTGGCGTCTTCGACGGCTTCGCAGATTTCGATGGTCGAAGTGGCAGAACAAAACTCATCTTGAGTGTACCATGTGTAGTTGGGGTATTGGTTTGTTATGAAAGAATAAATGGAAATAGCGAGACATCGATTGATGTAGCTAGGTAGCCGCTGACTCGCAAGGGCCACCCCACCCATGGGGCCCAAATTGGTTGCTTGAACCCGCACCAGGGCAACCGTAGCGAGTAACCACAGCACGCTTGCAGGACTGTGAGAGCTTCAGGGCAACTCTAGTTGCTGTCGCATAATCTGCCGAGTGTTACCATACATGTCTCGAGCTTCCGTCATGATTGTGACAATGGCACGGAAGTGGAAGGCTGAAAGCATACGTCGCGGTATGTCGCTTAGCTTCTGCCGCCCAGGGAGCCCGCAGTGGGTCTTTCTTCGGAAGCTCAACGACATCACTGTAGCACGCAAGCACAATCTGATGTAAGGTCTTCTCATTCCATTGGGCACACCATGAGGCGGTCCGAGCGAGTTCCTAATAGTGTACATGTTTAGGTGCAGAAGCAGCCATGAATACTCCCGCGAACGCATCCACCGCACGACGACCAGCATACAGATTGCCCCAAGGGGTTCAGCATACACCATCATCTTATCTGCGGCGGTACACTCGCTCTTCCCATATCGATGCGAAGATTGACTAGCCTTCGAGTATGAATGCCCATCATTAGCCGATGCACAAGCACTGTAGCATGATCGAGGCCGTTTGTAAAGTCGAGGTCAGGGAAGGGGGCGAGTCATTCATTTACTCCTCAGCCAAAGCGGCCTTCTTCTTCTTCTTGGAAGACTTGTCGCCGCCGGAGAACGATGAGGTAGGAGTGTTCGTCTGATGGACGACGAACCGTGTGTAGTCCTCCTCAGGATCCCACTCGAATCCTGCTAGGTAAGGTTTCTCAAACTCGTCATCTTGCTATAGCTGTGAGTTAGCGAGGCAGCTAGACGAGGGTTGCATATTGTTGAAACAGGTGCGGGGTAAAGTGGGTATGCCGATGCAAGGTTTGTATGGCAGAAATGCTGGAAGAGCGGAGACTGTACGTACCCTCTTCTTGAATTGCTTGTGGATGGCATCTAGTGCGTCCTTGATGGTGACGCCTTTCATGTTTCGTGCAGAAACTTCAAGACCAAGCGGGAAGTGCAGGGTGATTTTCTTGACCTTGGGTATGCACAATGGCAGGCTCAGGTATGATGGGTCGTCAACTGTTGATGGCGATTTGTTCAGCTTCCTGCAAAGCAGATTAGTCAGAACTGTTTGGTCACTATCCATTGCGATTACTCGACGGGCAACAGGGTACTAAATGGACAGTATGGGTAATGCGTAAAGGCAAGGTGAAGTGTGTTAACTTACCACCCCAGTTTCTGCGTCTCGGGCGCAATGTTGATGGTCTTGCCTTCTTTCTCTGCGTCCTTGTCAGTCACGCTTCCCCTCACTTGCTACCCCTCATTGAGCTGAATGCCACCAAGCAGTTACTTACGAAGGTCTAAGATGTCGTAGCAGTCAGCAGCCATGGAACTTGGCCTGCGCTTGGTTTTGACTTCCTTGTTGGCATTGTCGGTAGCGGAGTCGACCTTGGAGAGGGTGGGTTGCTCGGTTTCTGCCATGGTTGAATTAGGCTTTGTTGAGCGACTTGTTGACAAGAGATGGGCGAGGTTGTCGAAGGACTTGGTAAGCTTGAAGATAGGCACTCGCAGGACAGAGTGAAGTGAGGACGAGGTTGGAGCACAGATGAGTGTGTGGAGAGAAGAAGAGGAAGGGGAGTGAAGCCGTTTTGAATGAGGGGTTAATCAGTCGCCGGAAGCACAGAAGGCAGTCACCTGTTCACCACACCATCATCTCATCCAATCGGCGACGGACCTGGAAGGAAGGAGCTTGGGCCAACTCTGTATCTGGGGTAGGAGAATGCGGGGAAACTTGACGCCAAACGATGCGCCATAACACAACCATGAGAGGCCGATGGCACCATCAAGACACGGTTAAGCTAGCAATTGAGTCTCTATCATACTGTGAAACTGTCCTTCAGCTTCAATTCCATGTTCTTTCGTGTTTGCGCAGCTCAACACAAAGTGGTGTGATGACAATCACGCGACAGTGATCTACGTCATACGACCGACCGAGCAACTCGCGCGTCTTCTCAGTTCGACCCATAACACGGTCGATAGCTGGAGGGGTTGTTGCAGGCTCCACTTGGTACCTGCAAGGACCGTTCCCCAAGCGAAGACTGCTTCGTCGGGCGCAATTGGACCTTAACGCACTTGCTACTGGTGCAAGATGGCGAATGTCCACATAATTGGCTTTTCCCGGCGCTTCCGCGTGGGGTCCGATCATATGATGAGTTCTTTGTTTACTCGTAGATCAATGTCTCCGTGGAAGCTCCGGCGAGGCTATACATAAAAAATGTCACGGGTGGGTTACACAGATGATCACCCCACCTTCTCTGTTGCATCATATCGAAGTACCGTGATATTGCAGTGAGCAGTCTGGCTCTTGACGGCAGAAGGAACACAAAGTTTACACACCTTCCTACACATCCAACTTTAAAACCTATCAAACGTTAAGGGTCAAACTGTAAGGTAGCATGTGATCATCGTTCGACAACGAGCACCACTGTGAACAAGTATATTTGAGGTCGACTGGACCAGGCTTCTAAAGCTCGCATTATCACTGGGTTCAAGAATGGCCTTGGATGGCCCTGCTAACATACAACTCCTCCAGGTACTCCTCCTCCTCCTTGCTCAACCCCTTTCCCCTGGCCTCAAGCGCCTCATCCATCCTCTCCACACTCGAGAACCCAATTATGGGACTCGCAACCCTCTTGTTAATCCATGCAAGCGCAACATGGCTCATCTTCCAGTCGTGCTTCTTTGCCAGTTCCTCTACGCGCTCGACGATCTTGTGGTCAGCCTCCGTGTGCCCAGAAAGACTTGTTCCGGCCGTTTGCTCGCCTGAAGAACGTGTGGTGCTACCAAAGGCGGAGGCAGGGCGTGCGAGGTGTCCGCGACAGAGGGGCGCCCACTGTAAACTATGTGAGCACTTGAGATATGTGAGAGGAGGGTGACATGTACCGGGATGAGGCCAACGCCAGTGGAGTTACAGAACCTGTTCATTTCGCGTTCTTCCTCGCGATACAAGAGGTTATAGTGGTTTTGCATACTCACAAACTTGCCACAGGTCAGCGTGCTATCGCTAAACACTGACGGATTCAGTTCACGTAGGTGCATACCTTTGTCCACCCGTTCTTCTCAGCCACGAACTGCAGCTGTGCAAATTGCACCGCCCACATACTACTCGCACCAATGTACCTCACTTTTCCACTTTTCACGAGATCATGAAGAGTTTCCATAGTCTCTTCAAGTGGCACGTTTTCATCGAATCGATGAATCTGCAGAAGGTCGATGTACTCGAGATCAAGACGCTTGAGTGATGCGTTGACGGCATTGAAAATAGCTTGACGGGACAGGCCAATGTGATTGGTATAGTCCTTCAGCTGCGGGAGCTCCTTACTGTAGTTTATGCCGCGCAGACCGGGGTCTTCACCAACGGTGCCGAAGCATTTTGTCAGGATGGTGAGCTTATCGCGAGGCAATGAGTACTTCTTGATTGCTTTGCCAATAATCTCTTCGGAGACCCCGTTGGAGTAAACGTTGGCTAAAAACTATGCATTAATTATAAACATGCACTTGAGCGACGCTTGACGAACCAGTGTCCCATGTTGTGAGTCCTCGGTCCCATGCAGCTTTGAGGAGAGGAAGTGCTTCTTCTTCTTCTATCACCCAAGGTTGCCATTTGCTCGATCCAATGGACATAGCGCCAAGAATCGGTACTGAGACCCGCAGTCCGCTTTTGCCCAGCTGTCTGTACTCAGCTCTAGACTCCTTGAGGAGGCCCTCGATATCCAGCTTGTCTGGCATTGTTGCGGTTTCGACGTATAACGCTTTGGGTACGAGGAGGTGGAAGGAGTCTGCGGCGAGGCCTGCGACATCATCACTGACTAGATGACGAAACTTATAGTTTCGTAGACGGGTAATATTTGTTCTTGATTAGGCAGTTGGCGACGGCTGAATTGCTACGCATTACGGCTTTTGCGGTGATAGGCGTCATTTCCGTAATGTTGAAGCGGGGCGAGGGCTGCAGCGAGCGGGCTACGCTAAGCATGCGTCATGTAGTCAGCCGTGTAAATGTGTGAGGTGGCATTCACGATCTAAGAGTGGTCTGGTGAGAAATAGGTGTCTCTAGATCTGTGCGCACTGTTAGTTTGTCACAACGTACACGGTCAGTGGAGTGTCTTCGACGCAAGTTAGATTGTCACAGCTGCAGATGTCACCAGTTAAGTGTGCTCGTGTGGACGCGGATTGGGTCTCCGTCTTTTCGACGGTGTGATGGTATTGAACATCAGTTTTGAAGTTTATCCCCCAAGGCGCCGACCGCAGTCCATGATGCAAAGACACTCGTAGTCGTTCATATGCCCGTGAAAGAATCAATCCGTACTCCCGCGAATCGCTTAAGCCTCCTCCTCGATGTTGCCGCGCTCCGAGACGTAGAGACCGTCCAAGAACTTTCGGATATCCTTGTTGCGGACCTTGCAGATCTGCTGGATGTCGGCAGCAGACTGGGAAACATCCTCGAGGGACTATATGTCCGTTAGCAGGCAGAACCATAGTAAGCTCCAAGAGCACGCTTACGTTTCCGGTGAGCTGCAGCTCATCCTTCTGGTTCTTCGATGCCTCGACGGTCACACCGGGCCTCATGACAACCCTTCGTACAAGCTTCTCGCCAATGAAGTTCCTGATCTCGACCTCGAACTGGTCGGTCTCCTTGTTCTTCTCGATGTTGACGTTAATGGGGAAATGGGCGTAGACGTAACGCATCTTGTACTTGTAGCCCTTGGTGACACCGATGATCAAGTTGTTGATGAGAGTGCGGACGGTGCGGAGGGTAGCGACGCTCTTGCGCGAGCCGTGGTGGAGCTCGATCTTGATGAGGTCCTTCTTGGGGTGTGTGAAGGAGACAGCCAAGTGACCGAGGGACTTGGTGAGCTTGCCACGGGGGCCTGTAGAGAGTTATGTCAATGTGCGTCCAGCGCAAATTTCGCAGTTGTGCACCCACCCTCAACGACAACGTTCCTGGTCTTGATGGAGACCTTGACCCCCTCGGGGATCTCGAGCAATTCCTCGGAGTGGCTGTAACGCAATTGTCAGCCCAATTCTGTTCATCTTCGACATTTCGCAATGCGCTCTGCCGGGGCTCGCTGCGACTGTGTCCGGATATCGAGTTTCGAGGGAGCGAAATTTGCGCAGCGCAGCGATTTGGCCAGGCTGTTCGAGTGGTAGACGTACATGTACTTCATCTTGGAGGTTGCTGCTGGTTAGCGATGTCGACGGAGGTTGCAGGTGCTGGTCTTCGTCAGGAAATCAGAAGAGCCGACGAGCCAAGAGCAAAAATCAAGCGAGCCGGTCGTGTGCTGCGCTAGGCTTAAATGGTAGCACTAGCACCATGCGCCCAGCGTCGGCTCCACTCGAACATGAACACCACCACACCCATCCAGGATGTCATCACCAAAGTCGAACATCAAATGCGCAAACCATGATGAAGACAGAGAAAGTATCTATCTACTAGCAATCGTCGTTGACGAACTATATGCGCTTGACTCCAGATGTCGACTTTGGTCCAGAGCTGACGGAACGTGACAGTTGTCAGAACACACACGCATTTTGGGTCTTCCGATGGAACTGAAGTACAGTACAACACTGCGAAGACAGATATGAGTCTAAGAGGCTTGTCTGGTACTGACACTCTAATCTCGTCGTCAATGTCCAGTTTACGTGTTGCCCGGGAAGCCAGGAATGTGATCTTGTAATTAGCAGTTCGTCAGTTCGTAAATTTGCTGCACCGTCCTGAGACATCCATCTCAACTATTGATTCAATGGCCTCCCCTAACAAACCCCGCCCCAGTGTCATCACTTCTCTCAACTCTAACCGTGACACAATCACTACTCGCAATGTCTCTAATCCCTTCAGTCTCGCTGTCCCAGGCCGGTTCAGCAAGGGATCATCGAGGCCTATGTCCGTACCGCTTAGTATCAGGCCCGCAAGTTCAGTGTACTCGCAGGACCAAGATGAGTTTCTCGACAAGATAACTCCATTGAAGAAAGTCATTACCGCCACCGAAAGACCGGTTCGCCCGCATCCTGAAAATCGACAGTCCAAAGGGCTCGCGGCATACTGCAAACACCAGAACCCCCCGTACTCGACAGAGAAGAAGGAATTCCTTGTCACATATTGGAGAATCGATGACCGCAATCTAGCGCTCTCCGTTACCATCATATTAGCCCTTCTTGTTCTGATTGGAGTGCCGCTTGTGGCTGTGGTGGCGCAGAAATTCATCGTACCATTGCCAGTCAATGTGCTCGTACCTTCATACAGATTTCCAGATCCTGGGGCATGGAGTCATCTCTATGATACGTACGTACCCCAAAACCAGTGCAATGACTTGCAGGATTCTTGCTGACTTTACAAAGAATTGTGCAGCATCAGGACCTTAAATTCACTGTTATCATCAATCCGAACGGTGGCCCAGGGAACGGTACACGGCCAACCACAGAGTACGTCGACGTCCTAAATACCCTCAAAGTTTATCCACATGTGCAGACTCTCGGCTATATCCGCACTGATGATGGAACCCGTGACAATGCTACTGTCCGTGCCGACATAGCAACATACAGCGGATGGTCACAGTTCCAAGACCTGAAACTGAATGGTATTTTCTTCGATCAAACACCGTACAAAGACGAGGGAAACATGTGCGAGTATCTCAGAAATATCAGTGCTACAGTACGGCATTCAAACGGGTTCCTCGAGCCGAAGCTGGTGGTGCACAACCCTGGGCACGTGCCGGATGCCGGAATGTTACGATACAGAGCTGATATGATCGTTGTGTTTGAAGGCGAGTACTCGGAACTGCCAAGCCGTGAACAATTAAGACACAGTGTCAAAGACCTGGAGCTGCACAGTCTGCATAGACAAAACTTTGGCATGCTGATAAACTCGGTTCCCTCAAACACCAGCAACGTGGATTTGCGAAAGATTATCGACAATTTGAGGCAAAATGTTGAGTGGCTGTATATTACAGACTTGACGGAGAATGTGTACAGCGATTACGGCTCGTTGTGGGAACGGTGGATGAGTCTGATCTGGTAGTCCAGAATTTACGAAAGATCTCAAGAGAAATGTCCAAGGTCGTCCATAATCTCTTCCAACTGCCACTGAAACACGGGCTCACGGTGCTTACGCTCTTCAATCGTGCTGTCGCTTCGTTTCTTATTCGAGTATTCAGGAAAGTCATTCTTGCAAGCTTCCTCGATAATGTTCCAAATTCTTCGTCGATTCCATAGGCCGTTCGGTATATCCACTAATCGCGGGTTTGAATTTTTCAACGGGAAGTGCTTGGTCACCAACAGCTGTCCAACGCCTCTCCAATCCCACGAGGGGTCCGAATTCGATGAAGACTCAAGCTGGTCTTGGCGTAATCTATCAAGTTCTTCAACATCAAGATCCCACAGATACGGAAGTAGCTTTCCACTGATGATGCTTTTCCGCCAGAAGTTGTTGTCTAGTGGCATCTTCAGACTAAGTGATCGAGATGTTCGCTGCATTGCGATTGCCGAATCGATGGAAACGTAGCCGCAGATTTGATCCAGCAATTCAGCCGGCAGACGCTCCAGTCCATGCGGTTCTCGAATCGGGAGTGATGGACACGGTCGTTTGTTGTACGCAGAGGAAGAGCCCTGAAGCATACTAAACATGCACGTTGTAAGGTCAGGTATATTTATCGGGTCTGTGTAGAATCTCTGTCTTCATGTGAGTTTGCGAAGCAATCGAGAGGCTTACAATTACCTCATAATCGCCTGCCCACCATTCCAAAAGGGACAGCCCTATTACACTTCGAGGTCCTTCTGAGCTCGAGCTTGTGCAAAGGTTCAGCACATCTTTCCTCGCGATTAGATCATAGGCTTTGCTTTGCTTCGCGCGGTCACGGTATCGAGATTGTAGGACTTTGTTTAAGACTGTACAGCTCGATGTGTCCTGACCAACATCTACAGTCGATACGACTGAGTCTATGGCACGGCGGGCAATCTGCAGACAGTGTTCGTGCATAGGAAAGACTGTGTCGTGATCATGAATTTGGTCCAATGCGCTGAAAGACATGGTCGGTAGAATAGCAGGGTCGTCAACATGGTGGTGAACGTGGAAAAAATGGTCACCTGTGACGCTCCATGAAGCTAGTCGGGAAAGAAAGACATTAGGGTCGGAGGAGACATTCTTGCAGGACAGCCTTACCACGTTATCAGCATACGCAACATGATCAGCAGTGCAAAACATACTGGAACTCTGCTTCCTCATCTGACAGCGCGTCAAGGTTGTGATGGTGGACGTCTCGAGCGGTAGCAAGTAAACGAAGCTCATACATCCACTTTTGCTGTATCAGCCGGCATTGTCAGTTTATGGGCAATCTGAACGTACCGAGTAGCGGGGCGCCTTCGCGTCTAAGTTGTAGACTTCCCCTTCAAGGTCGAAAGGCGATCCGCAAACGACGCAGAACCAGCCAGATTCCATGGCAAACTGCGCGTCTGACTTCCACTCTGGATCAGGTTGCGCTGTGGAAAGAAGGCTACCCATGTTATCAGAAAGAATGTGTTGACAGAAATTGGGGAAGGCTTACATTGTGTGCGGTCTGAATGTCCAGCGCCTGTGAACGCGCAGGCCTGCCATCTGCTATTCGACAAGTGCAACCGAACGGAGAAGAATCGTGGTGTCATGATTGGCCAAAACCGCGAACTTCCACACAGCCTGTCAGGTACCCACCGGAGCCTGACCGAACAACTTTATGTTTATCTCATGAACGTGTGAATAGTAGAATTCCCCTTTTATCGTATGTTCACAGGGTATTGAGAGAAAATGCCTGCCAACTTCCATGACTCCCCCGTGCTGCAGTCGTAGTGGTAAGCCTTCCTTAATCTAAGGCATCACATAAGATATGCATATCCTACAGATCCAGTGAAGACTGTAGAACATCTTTACAAAGACAAATACCGCCGGTGTTCTTCTACGAATCTTCAGGCTACGACAAGAGCTGCTCAACTCGTCATAAACGTACCAACCTTGATACAGCGACAACTTTCGTCTCGCATCACCAATCAAACCCTCCTCCCACATGCATGCTAGTGAAGACTACAATCTGACCTGCAGCCTCTCGAGAGACCACGGACGTAAGTCATTTTTAACGAGTTGTGTCTTGTGCGCGATTGGCCCTCAATAGAGAGCGCACGGACCCAAAAGCTACAACTCAAAGGAAACGAGCTTCTTCGTATAATCGGGGATATCGGTCAGCTGTCCAATCACGATTAACCAGCATCGGATATAAGGTACCCACGACTGCTAGGAGGCACACACGTCGACCAAAGGCTCCCACGCCTTTGTGTTCATCGACATTCGTTCTGTCTTCTGCAAGCGTAGGGAGACCATATTCAACCATGACGGACGCAGCTCGGAGACGAAAACGACTTGCAATGTAGGTTAGGCAACCACATCTACAGCAATAGCACTGACATCACATCAGTTCATGTAGTCTCTGCAGACGTCGCAAGATCCGCTGTAACAAAGAGACTCCTTGTAGTAACTGTGTTCGTTCAAGAAATGCATTGTGTGTTTATGAGACAAATACTCACCCGGTACCTGGGTACAGGATCGCTATCGCGCCTGCACCGGAACCAGCCAGCATTGCCACATCACTTGCATCGAGCTCTGAAGTTCCCTCAGTAACAAGCGATCAGATGCCGTTGGATCTGGAGGCCATGAGGCTCAGAATACAAGAGCTAGAGGAACAACTCTCACAGGCCAACACGCCTACTTTGTCGACAGCGTCTGTCTCTTCGAACCCTGCACCAGCAGTGAAGTCGCGCACTATTGATCGAGTGAGTTCTTCGCTCGGTGGCACATTTGATGTAGTCCAGGAAAGTCGGCTCTTCGGCCAAGCTCAGGCTGTCGTACGTAGTGTCGCCCATAAAAACCGGGTGTTTGGACAAAGTCACTGGATCTCCAGCTTCACGCTCTTTCGCGACATTATCGAGATGATCGAACCATATATGAAGGGCGGCTCGTCAAAACTACTCACCAACACACAAAAGGCTAAAGGTCTGGCAAGGACAATTAAGATGCAGCGCTCACCGACATGGCCGACCGCACCTACAACTGAATTACCTCCACGAAATGTTTGCGATGTGCTTCTTGATGGTTACTTCCGCACTATCGAGAAGTTGTACCGTATTGTGCACATACCTAGTTTCTACAAAGAATACGCAACACTTTGGAGGGCCGACACGGAGCCCAATGCTGGATTTCTGGTGCAGCTAAAGCTGATCATGGCCATTGGCGCAACCCTATACGATTCGACTTTCTCGATGCGCATCGAAGCCACACGTTGGGTTTATGAAGCGCAAACTTGGCTTATGTCACCAGCCTTCAAGTCGCAGCTCGGTATCCGCTTCCTGCAGAACAACATCCTCGTACTCCTCGCCCGTGAACTTGTCGATGTTGGTGGAGAGCTCATATGGATCTCTGCTGGCGCAGTAGTCAGATCAGCGGTCTATATGGGTTTGCACAAAGACCCAGCTCAGCTATCAAACATGTCTATCCTCGACGCAGAGATGCGAAGACGGATATGGAATACTATACTTGAGATATCCCTTCAATCGAGTCTCGTATCTGGTGGACCCTGCTTCATCTCATTGAGTGAGTTTGACACACAACCGCCAGGCAATTTTGACGATGTCGACCTGGACGCCACCGAGCCAATGGAAAAGCCCTGGAGTCAATATACGCAAGTTTCTATTGCCAAAGCTCTGCGACAGACACTACCAGCCCGTCTTGCTGTTGTCAAGTTTTTAAACGACTTTTTCTCTTCCGGCACTTACGACGAAACACTTCGGATCGATACAGATCTCAGGGCAGCTTACAAAGACCTGCGGCATGATCTTCGCATGTTATCTGGGACTGTAAACTCATCTACAACATTGTTTGACTTACAAGCGGTTGACTTCGTCTTACATCGCTACATGTCATCCCTCCACGTACCTTTTTTCGCTGCATCGTTGAACGAGGCTGCATACGCATACGCAAGGAAGACGGTTGTTGAGTCTTCGTTCAAGCTTTGGTCACTGGCGGGTTCATCTCGAGCTGTGACCAGCGATCCATCTTTCTCGTGCCAGGAGGCAGATTTACCAAGGCTTTGCAGGTGTGGTTCTGGTTTTTTTCGAGCTTTCGCGTTTCAGTCAGCATCGTTGCTCAGTGTCGAGCTGCGCGCACAATATCGGGAAGACAGCATCAGCGAAGTCAAGGTACGGCCTGATCTCGTTAACATTCTCGAAGATGCTACAGACTGGTATCTGCATTGTATCCGAGCTGGTGAGACGGGTATCAAAGGCTACATGCTTCTATCGATTGTTTCGGCCCAGAATGAAGCGCTCAAACGACACGTTGACGAGAAGGACATGCCGGCCATACTCGTCAAGGCGGCAGAAGACGCGGGAGACCATTGTCTATCACTGCTAGAAGAGTTGGCAGGGTACACGCAGAACAGCAGCGATGTTGATCTCTTTGGAGATACAGAGTTTCAGCAATCACCCGACTTTCTCGAAGATTGGGATACACTCATGGCAGACGTCTTCAACTACGGTGCTGGAGCTTCTTTCGATGCATTCCCGACATAAATTGATACTGGTAAAGCTCCCACTATCGATCGGATGCGTCTAACCTCGGAACATGTGTAAGTATCCGGGATAACATTGGCACTCTGTGCCTTGCTTATTGCTGGAACCGTAGAAGGTCGGATTATCTTTCTCCTTCGGAGGGAGTAGACCTGTACTATGCTCCGACATGCATGATGCTCTGAGAGTGCTACCTTACGTGTGAGCGTATCGTCGAATCAGATTGCTAGTGCCTGGATCATTCGGTTCTACCCACATATGATCATCTCTCTTGAATGGGGCAGCAGATAAACATGGTGTGAATCTAAATATTGAAGACGAGCTACAACTGAGAAGATCCACTGCAAAATGCCTGCTGAGAGCGCCAAACGAACGTCCAAGGGTATGGGACTAAATCCAAATGCTACTTGATACATTGAGCAAAAATGAGCTCCGTGACAGAAGTTGCAAACAGCTTTGAAGTGCTGTCTTCCAAGGCCCCTCTCCTTCACCACAAATGCCAAAGATATCCGTGCTGGTCGCGTGACCCCTTATGCGCTGATAGGCTCATAAGTGTTGTGAGCCTGGCGGTTGGAGAAGAGATAGTAGATGATCATGCCAACAACAGGGAAGAGGAAGACGACGAGGGACCAGATGACTTTTCCGGAAACCGGGCGGTTCGACTTGAAGATCTCGACTGTGGCATGTGTTAGCAAGGCCAATAGAGACAAAAAATCGCGACTGATGGGTCGACGTACTCCAAGCAATAATGTCAAGAACCAGAACAATGAACCCGACAATACCGCCACCAGTGCCGGCTTGCCAGGGCTTCGCGCTTTGCACAGTAAGAGGCGCTGCCTCGACGAGGAGGAACATAGACAGCTGAAGCAGCGCGGCGAGGGCGTAGTTGAACATCCTGATGACGATGAAGAAGTTGGATTTGGTGTTGGGTGTATGATTACCGTAGGTTTGCTGTTGGAACCAGAGAATAGTGAGGTTGTGATGGGTTTGTCTGCCTGGTTTGAGGAGGGGTTTGGAGCTCGCGCACGGCCCGACCAGCGCATCTACGTCATTCTTGGTCACGCGCTCATGTCTGGCAGCCTTGAATTCCAATCTGAGCCTCGCGACAACCTCGAAGGATCGCTGTTCCACCAATCCGGGCATACTTTGACAACAAAGGCCTGCCATCTCTCATAGACGGTTTCTCGTGCAGTCTTCCATCGGCAAAGTCTGAATGACCGCTTACTGTACGTAACTCAAGTATGTACATGTTTCAAGGCAGCAGATGTTGTAGACTGCACCTCTCACCTTCCGCCAAATCAATTCGAGGCATTTCCAGATAAGAGGACCTTGTGTATGTGAGCTTCATGTGAGCCGTCCAAGTGAACGGTTACCGATAGTCGCCCCTTTCACGCTTTGGAGCCACATGTCTGTCCGCATCACCTGGGATTTGTTGAGCAGAGAAGCTCGAGAGACATAGACTATTTGGATGAGTCAGTCACACGCATTCAAATTGCCGTGCAAGCTCTTTTCACTCGAGAGCATTGACAGACTGATGGGCTCTGGTGAGCTCCGAGCAGGATTTGCCTAAAATACCTCACTGAAATTTGCAGCTTGTGAGGCAGGCATTTCCCAAGCCAACAAACAAGTCATTGGGGAGCAAATCTCCTTCTACAGTCACCTCAGAGCTGTAAGTACCACCGGCGCAAACAGATAATGACCTTGTGACTCCAGGACCCTTATATACGCTCCAGCTTGACCCCATCGTCAGTAGTACGCATCTACGTACGTGACCAAATGTCAGCTTGTTGAAACGATGCGTACTCCTATACCTTTACCTTTACCGAAAAGCCCAGCGAATATGTCGAAACCAGATCTCGTAGCGCTAAATATCGAACAATTTGCCGGGCATATTTTCCAAGAGCAGGAATTGCAAGCAAGGAAACGAGGCGGCTACTCTGAACCTTGTATGAAATGGAGCAAACCATGGCTTTGATCATCGTCAAGTACTTAGAATCAGGCGCATTGTTTTTCCTGGGACTACCGATAGCTGAAATGGTCCAGACGCGGATCTTTGGGATACGCTAACCTGTCATCAAGCTGCAGGCGTTCCTCACAGACAGCTGAATGCACTGAGACGAGCGAAAGGAAACTGCATTTGGCTGACCTCTTAGTCATGGCATTGTCTTTTGGGCCTGATAGACTTGAAGGCTCAGCTCAGATATCTCTCCTGTGTCCTAAGCTACTCGTCTCACATTGAGCTGCTGTAGAATCCATACACCGTGTGGAGTTTCTCCAAGAACTGAGAAAGCTCTGACTTCCAAACGCCTGCCTTGTCCACCCGGCAGAACAATTTGGGTTCCGCCAACGGTGTGGAACGATTGGGATACGGACGGCTAGTAATCCATGGTAGTTATCTGCCGTCAACTGCGGAGCTTAGCTCATAGCGCGAAATTCTGGCCAGGTGAAGCTTCTCCGTGGCGTACCAGTTGGTCGGTACGTAAAATGGCTTGGCACATAGATGGACTACAGCAAACGTGGGCTTCCGTGTGAGGCCATCTTGATGGGGAATGAAAGTTTGATGTAAGTGCGAGCGCCGTCAAGCTATGCAATAGGCAAACACCATCTTGAGATGGCTACCGAATGCCACTTTGGGCGCCATTGAGATTCTCACTGACTTGTTACATAGCTCCAACAGAGCGAAGCTGTATCACGGCCAGAACTCTTAACGCTCACCGCATGATCAAGTTCGCATCGATGATACCATAAGAGCTGATTCTAGAACTCTCGAAGAGCAGCACGCCTGAGCCAGTATATGTTGACCATGGTTGTGATAGGCAGTCATGAGAGTAGAATCTCATTGCGCTTGCAAACGAGTTGCATTAGGGAATCGATAGACTCATTCGCTTCGAGGCCATGATCCAACTGGGGAGCGAAGAGCTGGGCTGCAGCTGAACGAGTATATCATCTTGGCGTATCAGTATTAATGACCAATAGAAACACAGTGTGCCGGCCAATTTCGTCATTGTGCCAATGGTCATTGGGGTATTTTTAGATGGTATTACACTAAAATACACAAACGCAAAAACTTAGTGTAACTTGGGGTAGGGCGAGTATGCAGGTCCACCTCTGCACGTTACCGCAGTGCCGGAGATCACATAGCGGATAGTCATTGCCGTGCTGATCATGATCTGTGGAGTAAGTTCACTATTCACTCGTACGCAGTAGGGCGTCTTCAGCCGAGAGATACTGACATTCGACAATGATTCATCTCTACCTATTCGCGGTTGGGTGCTATGTTGTAATCTGCTCGTTCATCTTGAAACCACTCAGTAAACAGTAGACCCACGTGGCTAGCCTTGCCATCAGTAACCCAGATCCTCGCGAAGATCATACTACCGGATGTGAGGTAGCCGGAATACTGTGCAAAGTCAGCCTTACGGACTAAACGCCTTGTGGTCGCCACATTAGACATGCCCAGCCGCTACCCCGCGTCGCGCCTGGGGAAGTACCGTGCTGACCTCTCAGCAGCCGTTACACATTCATCATTCACTGAATACGAGTATGCGCCAAGACCAGCCAGTCTTTTAAGTTTAAGGCAGTATCTTGGCAATTTGTTCACACACGTGTTGACAGGCTACCTCCCGAATCGTGACAGCTCACAACTCGTTTGACAACCGGCATGCTGCCAAGTCCACTTCTCAGCACCAGCAGACCTTCCACCGCCAGCAGCACTCAGCAGCTCCTCGTTCGAGCCCTTCGGCGGCATCTAGTATCGAGTCGGATATGGTTCCGCTGCCGCTTGAAATCTCTGGGCAATACTTTCTTGCAGACGCCTTTGGTAGAAACTCCAACAGCAATATGCCCTAGTGGTAGTTGCTCGACCGAAATGACGTCCAACTCGATCATTGCTAGCACTCCAAATTCAAGCTGAGAACGTTGCGGGACGTAGCACTCCAGCACAGTGCTTCGAGGCTTTTCCCAAGGCCTTAGAGCACTTGTGGTGGGACACATCGATATTCCCAAACGTAATCGCGCAGATGGCCTTGTTAAGAGATGCTTGGATGAACAGTCGCGCCGGAATTTTGGAAGTATGTCTGAGGTATAAAGGTAACAAGGAGCACCTCTGTAAGTTCGACATCAGATACCGAGACAAGTTCATCAACCTTGCTCAGCCGGTAGCTGCTGCATCAATCGCTTTCTCTCTCGTTATACAATACCTCAATCGCTTCATAACCCCGTCAAACATACATTATGCGTCTCACACAGGCTGCCATTGTCGCCATCTTGGCCTTCACCGTCGCGGCGAAACCCATCCAGGCTCGCCAGGATGTTCAGCCATCGGACTACAAACCTACTCCTGCCCAGCCAGATTATCCTGTGAAGTGTTACGATGATCACGGCAAAGAAAAGTCTTGTGACGATGATAAGAAAGACAAGCCAGCGGAAGAGCCCAAGCCCCAGCCTCCCAAGCATGAAGATGAGGGCTATAAGCCATCACCTCCAGCAGCTAAGCCAGAGAAAGAAGACGCTCCTGCTCCCAAGCCCCAGCCTCCTAAGCATGAAGATGAGGGCTACAAGCCATCGCCGCCAGAGCCTAAGCCTCAGCCTCCTAAGCATGAAGATGAGGGCTACAAGCCATCGCCGCCAGAGCCTAAGCCTCAGCCTCCTAAGCATGAAGATGAGGGCTACAAGCCATCGCCGCCAGAGCCTAAGCCTCAGCCTCCTAAGCATGAAGATGAGGGCTATAAACCATCACCACCAGAGCCTAAGCCCCAGCCTCCCAAGCATGAAGACGAGGGCTACAAGCCATCACCGCCTGCAGACAAACCAAAGAAAGAAGAGGCTCCGGCTCCCAAACCCCAGCCCCCTGCTCCCAAGCACGAAGACGAGGGCTACAAACCATCACCGCCAGCAGATGGGCCGAAGAAAGAGGAGGCTCCTGCTCCAAAGCCAGAGGTCAAGAAATATACTTTTGACGACGAAATCACTCTCAAGTGCGAAGGCGGACACATTATTATCACTGGCAAGGCATATTAGGGCGTCTAAGATGGAGATGGTCCTGAGCGCTGACTTGACAAATTGGACGTATCTCGCCCTTGGTGGTTCGAGACGTGAGCTTGCCCAATCCAAACTTGGTGGAGGCGAATGCCATAATTTCTTGGCTACACACGCACTGGTCTCTATGACCAGTGTACTCACTGGAGTCCCTCCTTAATAGTAACACGAATTTATCTCAGATTATTGATACATCAGAGTGTAAACGTTGCTTTGGTTTACCTGAGATCTTCCATTGACATACTGACCGCATCACGAGTAGCACTCATTACCACATGTGACTGAGAATTGCATCTTTCAAAGCGATCTAGTTCAACAAAGTCCGCAAGCTTGAGCGGAGCAGTTCGTGACGTGCTTTTATTGATCCATAGTAGTAAAATTCAGAATCAAAGACGTCTAATTTCGTGCTACAACAACGTGACACTCAAAGACTGGAGGAACATAACATGGAAATTCGCTGGACAATTCCAAATTATGTTGGCGTGGTTTCAAAGGAAAGATTGCGTGCCCTCATATATTCAGTTCTTCATCTTTGATGCCATGGCAATCTTCTTCTGACTTTACAGTGTGTTTTTGTTCCACAACATTTTGAACATCCGCGCTGGCCTCCTCGGGCGCAAGCCTCCTCCGGTTTCCATTGAGCTCATTCCAATCCCATCCATCTTGAGCCCATCTCCACTTGAGGTATGGTTTCAGGTCTTTATCAAGCGGAACCACTCTCTTCCACTCAGGTTCACCGGTGTTGACTTCCCTCAACCTGTCTCGATAGAAAATTCTGTAGCTATCCAGAGCATACGGTCCCATGCCAGGTAAATGCGCTATCTCCCAGCCGTCCCGTTCGTCACTCATCTCTAATACTTCATTGGGCTTTACATCTGTACCACAACCACGATTTGGATAATGTAATTTCCTATATCGACGCTCTTTACATGGCGGTGCCGCTGTCCATGCTTCTGCTAGTGAAATTAACCGTTTTGCACGGATGTTGTGTAGACCAAGAGGTTGCAGGATTCCGGTAAGGTCACTGAGTTCCGCCTGTGATAGATGAAAAGGGGTAGGATACGATATCAAAATGTGAAAGAGTACAGGGCGTGCCGCAGTCCCATGTGTTTGATTCCAGAGAATGACCTGAACGACTAATGCGTACAGACTGTCTTGAATACGCTCCTGAATTAAACCATATTCCGCAGGCCGAAGCTGAAAAGCTAGCTTTTCGGGTTGTGGTATCTCTATTGGACGTTGAGCCTTGCGTTGTGGACTGAAATGGTGCGATACACGCTCCTGACGTTGTCTCTTGTCGGCGACTTTCTGAGGGGCGCTGTGGGATTTTCCGCATGGAGCTTGCTTCAACGCAGCTACCTGCGCGCGTGTGGATACCATGAGCAGAGTCTGATATAGATAGATAAGGATACGGTTGATGTGCCTGACAGTCGAGCTTGAGAAAGGCTGGGCAAAAGATGGACGACTGCACGGCTGTACCTTCCTCTTCAAGCGATAGTGTAGTGCAGGCGTCATAGCAAGCCGCGCGCGGACACCGTAAAAATGAACATTAATTAGTTCGTCGACTTTCGAGACGGTCTTGCGACTTCACTGGAACAGCACAATTTCATCTTTAATAATTCACTATGCGGAACAGACTGACGGCTTTCGTTGCAATCGCGACCCTTGCAAGTGCAAATGGACGGGAGATCAGTTTTCCCTCCGTTTCCGGATTTCCTTCCGATCAAGCTGTTCTGGGCATATTCACGCCAGATATTACTCAAGCTAAATTCGCAGGTCTGATGACATATGCGCATTTGCCGTATGCTCATTGCCTAGCTCCAAAAGACGATGATGTTGAGAGCTTCGACATTGCGATTCTCGGTGCGCCCTTCGACACCGTAAGTTGTTTACAATATCTTCAATGTGTTTAGTCAATTTCAGAGAGGTGCGAAAGTGTCCATAGATTGTTCAAAACAGCGGACTCGAATGCACATTACCCCAGAACAAGCCCTCAAGCCGCTCAGGGGGCCGTTTAGTTTATCAAAAGCAAACAAAGAGTACAACAGGCTACCATCATTACGCATGGCATTGTGGCACAAACCGTGCATCTGACATATCAGCAGGGAGTGACGGCGCGTCCCGGAGCACGGTTCGGACCAAACGGTATTCGGCAAGGTTCGCAAAGAATCCAAGCCGGTGCGGGCTGGAGCATATACACAGGTATGTTCGTTGTACAGTCGTTCCCAATCGGACGGGACAGTGTCGTACGAAACCGGGGGTGTTGAAGAAACGACATGTCGAAATTAGCAATCTGTATGATTCCGTCGGTTGTGGTTTTTCACAAGCGATTCCAGGTCTGCTAGAATTGGCTCCGACGACGACTTGACTCAAGCAATCGACAATCGGCATCAACTCAGTTGGCTAAAAATGGTCAGGCAAAAACATATTTGTCGACTGGGCCAAGGTTGTCGACTGTGGAGATGCCCCGTTGACCTTCCTTGTACGTAACTGCAGTAATGTGGCTGCCACAAGCTAAGTCTTTCATCAGGATAACACTGTTGCTCTGAGACAGCTCGACATGGCACACAAAGTAAGTGGTACATTACTGTGGGCCAAGTGTGAGGTATCACTCCTGCTGATAGCAATTTCAAGGTGATTTCCGGAAGACAGACTAACTCGAGTGAGTTCACCGTACCAAGAATTGTGACACTTGGTGGAGACCACACCACTACGCTATCAGCTTTGAGATCTACGCACGATCGTTGGGGTCCCGTCAGTGTCATTCACTTTGACTCCCACATAGGTACATTTGTCGAATTCTCGCAACCAAGACCTTTACTCATTAGGATGCTTAGATACCTGGAACCCGAAAGTGTTAGGCGGAGGCATTTCGCACTACGCGTGAGCATAAGCTGCTCCAATCGAGTTTCTAAGCTTGCTAAATACTTCTTAGGGGAATCAACCATGGAACATTTTTGCACATTGCTCACGAGGAAGGTTTGATTCGTAACACATCTATACATGCTGGCATCAGAGCACCGGTTACCCGCCCGAAGGGCGATGTGCGCAATGACATCCGATGTGGGTTTGAGATGATACGAGCACGGGATATTGACCGGTTAGGTATATCAGGCGTTATCGAAGCTCTGAAGAAGCGAGTGGCTGGAACAAAGGTCTACATCAGCGTGGATATCGATGTCTTAGATCCGGCGTTTGCGCCTGGTAAGTGCATTTTCGCTGTTCTCGCATATCTGCAGTACAAATCGGCATTCCTATACCGATGTCCAATTGGGTCTGACAGTGCACAGCCACAGGTACTGCAGAAGTCGGAGGTTGGACTACGCGTGAGCTGCTGTCAATCCTCGATGGTCTCGAAGGGTTAGACGTTATTGGAGCTGATGTCGGTAAGTTGGAAACACAGACTCACATTGCTCGTACATCACTGACAGGTCACGTAACAATAGTCGAAGTTGCACCGGTCTATGATAATCCAGGTGAAACGACAGTACTGGCTGCTGCTGAAGTCGTGTTTTCGCTATTAACACTGATGGTAAACAAGCCAGTACAGACTAGCAGTTAATAATCTTGATGAAGCAAAGCACTTTTAGAATTTTCAGTCCGGTGCCAATTGAGACATCGCATGTTTGGAGAGTTGTGGATAGCTATGAACACGAATAGTCACGTGCGCAATTTTGATTGGCCCATGACCAAAGACTGAAATGGAGCTAGCGTCAATCTTTGCCGAGGTGAGCTCGCATCCATTTGTTGCGTGGTGAATATGCAAAACGTCACTTGAACAACACAAAGCACAACATGTCTAGCACAGAACAGGCAAAGAAGGAGCGATTTGCCCCAAAGGAACCGGTGACGTTAGACCCACCGAAGAATGACCCAATATCTCGCGAGCATCTTGCGAAATGTGATGGTGAGCTTACCCCGCCGAAGGTGGCAACGCCAGTACTGAGAGCGACATGATAGGCACGAACGACGGTTATCCAACATTAGTTGCGATCAAAGTAAGCCGCCATCTCACAAGTCTCTCAAGAGAAGAGCGACTAACACGAACCTTAGGGCGATGTCTTTGACGTGAGTGGAAAGGAGACATATGCACCCGGGAAGGGTTACCACGGTGAGTTTGTGATTGTATACTGTTCCTACACATAGAACTTACTCGTAGGTTAGTTTTTGCTGGCAAAGAGCCAAATCGTGCGCTGGGCATGTCATCCCTGAAGCCTGAGGATTGCATTCCGGACTTCTCCACACTTTCAGAGACTGAAACGAAAACTCTCAATGACTGGCACACATTCTTCAGTAAGCGTTACAACATCATCGGACGTCTTCAGCCTGAGGCCGAATCACGAATTTGATTCCTCAAATCGAACCTTTCAAACTAGTTTTGAGGAAGTTACTTTTCTCCTATCCACTGAAGACAGGCTCTGGGAACGACAAGATGTAGCTTGCCAATGGACATAGCTGCCGAGAGTTTCGCGCGGATGTCAACCAGCACCTCGATACTACGAGCAATTTCAAGCTTCAATCAACTTGCTTAGCTTTTGGTATACAGGCCATCCTATGTGCCTGGTGCGGTTCTCACATGTCTCTTCTTTTTTTTTTATACAGATTGCGACTTTCGTGTAGGCTCGCGCCCGACGTCATTCGCCTTCAGTTCTTGGATTTTCTATAGGTAGCGCAGTGATCCAATGTTGCGAACTTCCTGACTCGCGTAAAAGAACAGCATTCGTTACCGTCGGCAGTGGTTTCATTCTTCACTGGAGCAAGCAGTTTCAATGGACATGAACCAGTCGAGTGGAATATCAATAATTATTAACAATATCTTAACAGAGACAGGACGTTCTCCATCGCTGAAACAAAGATTGCCACCAAATCATAACCTTTCAAGCCTGCTTCGACATTGTCAAAACCAAGAGCAAAGACCAAGCGATGGTTTGTCTGCAGCTTCAGACCCGCACCCGATTTGGGTCTCATCTTTCCGCTGCCATGCCGTATGCCGTTTGCACGTTTGGATGAAGGCTGTTGGACTGCATACACTGCCGATCCTTGACACAACTTCCGCACTCGGTCTCATGCTGCTCCCACTGGCGTCTGATATTCCAAGCCCCGAAACATTGATGGCCGGGATCGTTCCTGGCGAAGTGGCAATATTGCTGAAGACGTTTTTCTTTGTGGCCACACGAAACAAAATGGATCTCCTCGTAGTAGCACATAGTGCTTGGAGGACTGATGGGATTGATTCGACCGAAGCTGCATCAACCGTCAGCTTACACGTACACTATGGACATGCCACGTACAAAGAATGAGGTACAGTTAAAGGCGATCTCAACCGGGACCGTTGGAGACGTTGCGTAGCTGCTACTGTGGCTGGTTCAAAAAGAGCACTAGAATGTACAGCAACACAAAAGATGGAAGCCAAGCAAGGTATTCAGAGAAACTCGATGCTGGAAGACCGATGGTTGAGCAATGGTGTCATTCTTATATGTTACTGATCCGCGTAGGTGCCATTAAATAGTAGCTTCCTGCAGCTCCTATCTGCAATCACACTATACTGGACTCCTTCTTCGAAACGGCATCTCCTTCAACGACCCTGCAGCATGCAGCAACATGTAGTGTTGCACACCACTTGAAAATGTTCACCCTGGTAGTTTCAACTAACACAGACAAGCTAACCCCACATCTCCAGGACTTCTCAGAGACCATCGTTGCTCACTGTTCCATCAGTAAGCAAGACCTGCCCCGAGTGCCACGTCAATGGCTGGCACTGGTCTGTCTAGAGTTTTCTCTCGGCTACACAGACAAACAGTTAAAGCTTTCAGTGTGACAAAGTCACTCAATAGCTATTCGAATCATTACGCTATCAGCCAAGCCCTCACTTGTGCATGTACTATCCACCGTCCTGGATTCTGGTCGAGGTCCGTCGAGATATGGGCCGTTCCCCATGTAACCCTAACCTCTCTTTCCCGCCTAGCTCTATGCTCCTCTCCACACAATCGTGCATGCATGAGCCAATGCTCTCACACATCGTTATCCCGGCTCGCAGCGTTGACTCATTCTTGCGCCTCACATGCTATCCGACTAGCTTTCGAAACGAAGGAGTTCCCAGAGAACTGATTACCTGTTTTGCCTTCTCCTGCAACCATGCACACATCTCTGTTAACGAAACGTTTCCGACATCCTTCCCTGTGGGATAGGACTGTGCTAGTGTGCTTGTTTGCGATGGGTGGCATCCTCCAGGAAGCTCAGCACACAGCTTGTTGCAGTCGTATTCGCATCTAACAACAATAATGATAAACCCTTTCGAAGAACATTGTATCAATGAGTTCTTCACATACCTGCCTTTCTCTTTTCCATCTGAACCGCTAGTCTCTGCGGGGCCGCACCATGATACGGTGTCACATCGAGTATCGCATAGTTCTACGCAATTTTTTTTAAGTTGGTGGCGCTTGTGTTCGCTTCGGGGAGCCTCTGCAGACTGGGTTACTCGAGAAAGGCTCGATGCTGAGTGACGCTGAAGCGTACTCAATCGTACTGTCAAATTCACTGGACGCTGCGTGCAGCTATGAGCTACAATCCTCGCACCATCCGAATGAGGAACATCTCGCGATCGGTGCGGAAGCTATCAACACGACTGGGGTACTTAAGATGGGTGCATCTACATGTCGGCTCGCGAGCCGTTGCCGCCCTTCCGTCTACTCTTGAAGAAAACCGTAGCACCGACCGTACTCGCTTATAACCCATGGCTATTTTGGAACATATCAATGGTAGCGATCTATGTGTCACCACAGACGAGTCCACAGTAGGTTTCCCAGTGACCACGCTGAGCTGCAGCGCACTACGTTTTGTATGGTAGATTATATGCACACATGGCGCAAAGTTGACTACGCAACGGTGAGAAAGAGAGCTTGCTACAGAGTGTGCACTGAGCTGCACGTTTCCAAGCGATCTGTCGACGAAATATTAATTGATGTTGACTACCACACCTAATACGAGACCAAAAGTCTTGTGCAAATTATCTGATTCTAGATCATCGATGTACTGTTCGTTCATAAGCTATATCTCGCTAGAAGCTTATTTTATTCTCGCAGTGGGAGATCGTTGATAATGCGATACTGACACAACAGCAGAAGACGATTAGGGCAAGCACAGCTAAGAACGTGTAGCAGAGGTCCTTGTCTAGTGTACGATACAGCGGCAACGACTGGATTTGCTCACCGGTGCAGGATCTTGGACTTGACAACGTGACATGAACATGGATATGTTCACCACTAGTAAACAAGAACGAATGATTTCAGAGACGGTGACGATCCGTGCACGATCTACCTGTTCTGATTCGCAATCTGAGTCAACGGCCTGGTGAAGAAACTCCCATCTCTTGGAAGCGAGTTCGCATGAATGGTATGACGGAGCCGTATGCAGTAATTACACCCGTGAGCCATGGTACCACCAGAGCTGACGTGAACGTGCGATTGTGCATCGACTTCGCATAGATGTTACACCGAATGGCGTGGATGTCGCATGTACTCCTCCCTACCACGTCAGTAGAACAAGCATATGGGAGGCCTCATTTACAACGACTGCAGTTTTTGGTAAGGTTATGGGCAAGGTCTCCATCATACTGGTTCTCTCAGTGTGGTACGGGGCAGTGTATCGGTTAGTCCACTCCGCCAGAAATTACAGATAGCGCCAGCGCGTAGTCGTTACAATAGCAATCGTTGCAAAGATTTGGGGGAACCAAGGACGCACTGTCACGACCTGTGCAACTCGTGGCTGTTGGCTCGTTCGAAGCGCGGGTACCACAACCGGAGTCAGTCTTAACCTCATCCGATACTGTGATATATGACCTATGCGTTGTCAATAAACGACACGTATCTTTCATTTAGAACGGGTCTAATTGCTTAGCGAACACAGTCAATTCGACGAATCTAGAACAATAGCCGACTCATCGCAGCACTGCTCTCGAAGTCAATGGTCGAAACGTTGCGATCGATCTGTCAGAAAACGAGTCCACAGTGGAGCTCTCGAGTTGCACAACAGAAATTACTGAGCGTTGGCGATGGAACTGAAAGATCCAGGAGCAGCATGGAGTGCGGTCCGATCTGGGGCATTATCGTTGATCACACCTTCTCAAACCTGCAACACTCACGTACGTTGTTCGCGTCATAGTGTCACATACTTCATTACACGAGTAATATCAAAAAGGGCAACCACTTTGCACCTACTAAAATAGCGTCCCATTGTTGGAAAAACAGACTTTTGACATGAACGCCATCGCTATGCACCTCCTAAACATGTTTGCTGTCCTCATACTAGTGATTAACCAGACTACTTCCCAGCCCTGTTTGCCTTTCGCTTCTGCCTCTTCTGGGCAATAATTCTCGTCCTCTGTGCCAACTTTTCTTTATCCATGTCCCCTTCTGCAGCGGGACGCTTGTTGCCTTCCGCGCCCGAACCCGGCGCTTGCTTGCCGCCATCCCTGCCCTTGACCTTCTTTGCGTCTCGTGAGCCACCTGAGCTCGAATCGCGCTTCCGTTTCTGTCCCTTCCCACCTTTGCTGCCCTTTTGGGTCTCGGCATCGGATTCTGCTTCGTCGTCGTTGTCCTTTCCAGCTTTTGGCTCGCGGGCCTTGTCTTCGCGGTCTGAACGGCGCGAAACAACATTGGCGTTCTCAATGGCGAACTCAACAATGAGTCGCTTCCTTTTATCTTCCATTGCCTCCTTGGCTGCCTTCTTGCTCTTTGGCATCTCTCCCTTAACTTTGTAATCCACCGCGTGGCCATTCAGCCATCTCAACCCCATGAGCGCGTTGCGGTGTGTGTAGTATTCTATAAACCCGTAACCTCGCGAGCGTCCAGCACCAGTGTCTTCGCCAACCTTCGAACCCTTTTCTGTCTCAAAGACAACCTTGGCTTGACGAACGATACCTTTTCCGCGCTTCTTACGAATCTTTTCCGCGATGACCATTTCTTCGCCGCCACGGGCAATCTCTTCCTTGGAAAGCTTCTGACGCTTGCCAAGTTTCGTATCTTCAGCAAAGCCAACAACGGCTTTTCGTGCGAGTTGCTTCAAATCCTTAGAGGTGATGCTGCGAGGAACGTTGCGAACAGAGAGACGGGTAAGCGAGAGGTGGAGAGAAGGGTTTTCTTGAATCTGTTTGCGGCGCAGGGTAGCGCTATCTTCGCGCATCTTGACTTCGGAAGGCGAAAGCTTCTCGTACAATGGTGTGTTGGAGCCAATGGTACCCTCGTTGAGAAGATAGAGGCGGCGCTTGTCTTTGTCACGACTAAAGCGGTTGGCGGCACCTTCTGCGGTTAGGCGAGTGGCTTCGCTCTTGTCAACAGCTTGGCTGAGTTGGAGGATACGGCCGTCCATGGTGTATTTCCCTGTTGGATCGGCGTCGGCGTCTTCGAGAACAGAGTGTGTGGTTGTGATAGTGGCGCCGTCCTTGCGTTCGACGTTCTTGGTATGAAGCTTGACTTTGGGTACACCCTTTAAACAATTAATCATCTCCTCCTCGTTGAAGAAGGCTACAAAGCCTGTGCCCTTGGGTCGTTCTGTATCTCGATCGACAACAACACGCGCGTAGCGGATAGCGCCAAATTGCTGGAAATGCTCTTTCAAGCTGTCGTCATCGACAGTGAAGGGCAGGTTGCGAATGAAGATGACGTGATTGGGCCTTTGTGGCTTCGGTGCCTCGAGCTCGACATCGTCTTCCTCCTCATCGGAAAGGTCTTCGTCATCGTAGTCGGTGTGGCTGTCGTCGTCTTCGTCGTCGCTGCCATCCTCCTCCGAATCCTCGTCTGAGTGCTCCTCGTTCAGGTCGGCATCTGAAGCATCTTTCATGTCCATATCCTTTTTGTCCTCCGCTGCTTCGCCTTCTTGCTCGGTCTTTTGAAGTGTCTGCCATGCATCCTTGTCTACAGCCCAATCGACAGCGATAGGCCGACCGTCAATCTCCTTACCATTCAGCTTCGCAAGCGCGTTCTCTGCGTTCTTCTTTCCTCGCATGGCAACGAAAGCGAACCCTCGCAGTTCGCCGTTGGGCTTCTTGGGCAAGTTGATGAAATGGGTTTTGCCAAAGCTACGGAAGTGTTTCTCGAGATCTTCCGCTGTCTTGATGCTCCACGGCAGATTGCGAACGATGAGCTTGGGTGTCTGGTTCTCCTTCTTCTGCGCCTCACGCTCGGCCTTCAACCTTTGGCCTTTGCTCTCACCCTCTCCTTCACGTTGTCTGGCTTCAGCGCTCTCGAGTCGGATTTTTTTGCCCTGCAGCTTTGCGCCATCAAGCTCTTCTTGCGCACGTTGCGCATCTTCAACATCGGCAAATGTAACGAAACCGTAACCTTTCGATTCCTTTGTATCCTTGTCGAGCACAACGAGTGCATTCTTGATTGGGTATGAGTCAGAGAAGAACTCAGTGAGTGCTTCGGTGGTGACTTCCTTCGCAAGGCCGCGAACGAAGAGCTGTCGGCGGGCATTCGACCTGCGATCGTTTGTCGGTACACTGGCGGCTTGTTCGACATCGGCGATAGCAGCAACAGCCTCGGCACCCTCCTCAGAGAGGCGCTGTCTTTTCCTACGGGGAGCCATTTTTAAATCGATTTGAATTAGTCGGACAGGTTCAAGATGCTGCTCTGCACACTTCCAGAAAATTTCCTGAGATGCGGCGCCTTTCTTTGCCGCTCCGGCGCTAGGTGCGCAGAAAAGAGGGGCTCTCCCGCCATTGGTTCGTCCACCCTCACACTCCACCATGTTCTGCATCCTTTACACGGGATGACGGCAGCCTTGCAGCTTCACGTGGGCCTGACTTGCAGCATCGCACATTACGAGAAGCGCGACAACCACAGAATGCTTCGCTTTGACCCAGCACGTGCGGCCTTCATGCAATTGTGGGTTGCTCAACGTCTGTCTGACCGCTGTCCGCGGCGCTCAACACTGTCCTAGTGCTTGGAGAGCTTCTTGCTTTGGGTAGGATTGGCGGGTGATGGCTTATCGCGGGGTGTCTTCCTGTGTTGAGAGTAGCCCTTGCCGCAGCAGATACGAACAGGCAGGTATAAGAGTTGGGCCGGGAGCTTTGCTGATAGTCACCCTTTGTCGCTGCGACTCGTTTGTTTTCCTTTACTTCCGAGTATTATTGTTCCTTGTCCTCTGCTCTCTGGACTCTCCGTGGAAATCCTGCATTTCCTACTCCCAACAGCTGTCTCCCTCTGCCCACACATTTCGCCCATACAGTCTCTGCTCTCATTGGCGAGCCTGGAATCACTCGCAATTTATCCAACACTCCGTGGTCACTTGCGTTGGCTGATCGCCTATGATTGGTGTTACACAAACGCAGATCTCTGACAGTAAAGGCTTTCACCAAATCAGCACCAATCTCACTGCGTCTCGCTAAGGTCTAGTCAAAAGCGTTCTGCCGCGCCGTTGACGTGCCGGCATAGCAGACTGTAATAACAGCTCGAGTACCAGCTGGCCGAACAAAGCGAACTTCAAGATCAGTTCTAGAGAAATCGCAGCCCATCATGTCACAACAAATGGCTGAGACTGAGCCTCTCTTACCACCTGAGGTATCTATCTCCTCTTCGTCTCGTACTACGGACAACCCGACTTTTCCACCTTCCATGGCTGCTATATTGGACAAGATCGAGAAGGAGGTCAACGATCTTGACAACAAAAGTGACACAGAGCACTCGCAGTCGTCCACATATGGGCCTGGAGACGCAGATGTTACGCTCTATGACAAAAAGTGTCTGCTTGTGGATAGGCAGATAGACAGTTTCGGTATGGGGCGCTATCAGTGGATGATTTGGTCGCTATGTGGCCTTGGATATTTGATCGACCTGATGTGGGCACAGGCTTTTGGCCTAATTCTGTCTCCTCTCCAGCAGGAGCTCGGGTTTGGCAATGATGAGACTGGAAAGCTTTCCACAGCCTTTTCGGTGGGACTTACGGCCGGAGCGTTTGTCTGGGGCATACTAGTAGATGTCATCGGCAGACGTTGGGCTTTCAATCTTACAGTTTTTATCGCCTGCATTTTTGGACTTTCTCTAGGCGCACCGGACGATTACAACACCATCCTGGTGCTCACAGCTCTGACTGGCTTTGGCGTTGGCGGTAATATCCCAATCGACACGACCATCACGCTCGAGTTTACTCCAGAGAGCAAGCGCTACCTCCTTCCACTGCTTTCCATCTTTCAGCCACTTGGGGTCGTCATTTGCAGTGTCATGGCTTACGGCTTTATACCCGTTCATAGCTGTTCACCAAACTTTTCAGAGGCAGGCCCATTGCCTTCTTGCAAAAACGTCGATTTAGACGTAGCTTGCTGCAAGAAAGACGACAATGTCGGCTGGAGATATTTGCTGTATGTCCAAAATCTCAAGACCCCCTTAACACAACAGTGTCATACTGACAGCTCACAGATACACATTGGGGGCGCTCACTTTGCTCGTATTCATTCTACGATCCGTCGTTTTCCGGTTCCAGGAATCCCCTAAGTTCTTATTGTACCGGGGGAGGGACGCGCAGGCGATCGAAGTGCTGCGAAACATCGCAGTATACAACAGAACGACGTGTAGCTTGACACTCGAACAACTGCAAGCCGTAGAGCGAGAGCACAACTCCAGTCGGAATGGAGACGTTGCGAAAGAAGGCCAACTCGCTTGGTCAGATAGTATCAAGCTCGAGCTTGCACGGTTCAAGATCTTGTTTTCGTCACCACAGATGACAAGACTCACTATCCTAGTATGGCTTACATACATCTGCGACTTTACTGGCTTCACCGTCGCCGGAACCTACCTTCCACGAATCATTGCTCTGAAGAATGGCGCCCTGAAGCTCTCCCTCAATTACACGTACCGCTCCTACATTCTCGTTTACCTCCCCGGCACAATCGGTGTCCTTCTCGGTTCCCTACTCTACCGCACACCCAACGTCGGCCGCAAGTATACCATGGTCGTATCCTCACTCTTAATGGGCGTCAGCATTTTTATCTTCAGTACCGTGAACTCTCCGGCATCGAATGTCGGCCTCAACGCCATGGAGTACTTCTTCCAGTCTATGTTCAATGCTGTGCTATATGGGTGGACGCCTGAAGCCTTCCCAGCACCTATTCGGGGTACCGCGTGCGGAGTCGCGAGTTTTTGGGGCCGGTTATTTGGCATCGTGAGTCCGCTTATCGCGCAACATCTGTACGCAAGGAGCCGTGATGACAAGGGAGATGTGAACAGTGTGCTATACCTCGCGGGTGGTGTGACGCTGGGTTGTGTGATCACGACGGCATTATTGCCGAGCAAGGTACAGAAAAGGTGAGACTGATGGGAGAAGAGACAGGAATTAAGGGCAGTGGAGGGTGAAGCTTTCCACAACGTGCTGATACATCTACCATGAAACAAGAAACATCTACAGTTTGCATCCTCAAGAGTATTGCTAGAGGTTCTACCATGGCATTTGTAGTTCAACCGTGGTTAGGCGATACAGGTTCATTGCTCCGAAGATAATGGAAGATGTACTGGCTAGTGTGGCGCTGATGCCGTGGCTTTTCTCTGTAACCTACTTACAGTGACTATCCGGAAGTGAGCATGCACTCGCTCTAATCTTGGTGATTCTCATCGTGAGCGGAGGGGCAAATCTCGTACGCAACCTGCTAATTCCTGACGAGTAAGCTGGAGGAAGCACCTGCTTCTACAAAGACGTTGGCACGTGCGTCTTGGCGCTATGACGACGAGTAAGCCACAGCCACAGCTCGTGCGCGGCAACGGCGACAGTTTAAGCTTCAAGTTCCCGCGAGCACAGCTCTACCTTACACCACCCCACCTCTATACGTCGTCTCAGTACGCTATACAGCATGTCTGAGAAAACAGGAAACGACAAGGTGAACTAGACCCTTACAGCTTCGCTAGGTGCCTAAATTGACTTTGGCAGCCTCCAGAGAGCCCCACGACGGCGCGTGAGCTCGACTTTGACGATGACAACGATGCTTCTACCGCTTCCGCGCCTGAGAAGGCCGTCTCGCCGCCACCAGTATCGAAGTCGCCCAAACCAGGGGTGCGTTTCTCGGAACAGGCAGAAGAGATTCCTCCCCAGAAGCCTCCACGGCCCATGTCTCCGCAACAGCAGGCACAAAACACACTTATCGAGGCATTTCCTGATATTGACACCAACGTCGTCAAGGCTGTCCTAGTAGCCAGTGGCGGGAAGGTTGAGCCTGCTTTTAATGCTCTGCTCAGTACGTGATTGATCAGACACGTCTACGGAACCGCTGCTGATACTGTGCGCAGGCATGTCAGATCCTGACTTCAAGAGCGAAGAGGCACCGCCTCCACAGCCCCCACGGCCGCAACCTCGCAGTCAACTCGAACAAGACGAGATGTACGCTCGCCAGCTGGCTGAGCATTTCCAAACTCAGGGTGGCCAGCAGGGTCAAGGTGGTTATGGGTCACGCACACAAGAGAGCAGCGCTCCTCGCAGGTCGCAGCCATATGCAAGGTCCAACAACCCGTCTGATAACACGAAAGAGGATCGCGAGTACAGCTTCTTCGATGGTACGTTTGCAAAACTTGCTCGTTATCATTGCTAGCACTAACATTATTAGACGATCTACCCGAAATCCGCAAAAACATTGAACAGGGCTTCGTCGAGACGCAGAAGACGGTCAACAAGTGGATCACTAGTTTCAAGAAGAAGCTCGACGGCGAACCCGATGACTACGATCAATATGGCAACCCAGTACACCATGAGCGAGAACGTGGACAGTCGTCGCAAGGCCGCCAAAACTATGGTCCCTCACAGTCAGACCAGCTGTACGGCATTCGCAAGTCGGCTGAACAACGTCGCTCCGCAGACATGCGTCGCTCGGCTGATCACAACCGCTACGACGCGGACAACAGGGTGCTGGGCGACGACTTTGCTCAGCTCGAGATGAAAGACAATGATCCCCAGCAACGATCGAATCGTCCGTCAGCCAACCCTGACCTATTCAAGCCAACGCCTGTCTCACCACCTCAGAGCGGTCCTGTTGACGAGGTCGATGCTCTATACCGGAATCCTTCTCCAAATAACCAAGGGAAGTCGGGCGGAAAGAAATGGCAGCCTCTTACTTCCGTTGCACCACACCCTGAGACCGATGAACATGATCCCTTCAGCCTCGGCGATAGCGACGACGAGGACAACAAGACGAAGGATACTAACCCTGAAGATAGTGAAAGGCTCAAGAAGGCAGCTCAGGCTAAGGAAGGTGCGACATCGGGTGAACTGAAGCCTGCAACACGAAGCGGAAGTGTTGGTCAGAAGGACGCAGCCGCTGAGGCGTTGCTGAAGGACGCATAGTATGTTCGTCGATGATGAGCATAGCATTGATGTTGGGCCAAGGTATCCTAACTCCACTACTCAACAATTACAATAAATGATACTAGTGAGCTCCGCAGCTTGGTGGGTTTTCTACAGTCTAGCCTTGAACGATGGCCCAAACTTCCACTTCGTACAGCAGTCCCTTCAAGGCCAGGCTGGCGACCCCCAATACTGTATCAGGTGGCTTATGACCGTCACCATGCTGATCCATGAACTCGATCCAAAGGGGTGCCCATCCTCGCTCAACAACATCTTTCGTATTTAACTCTTTGTCGCCCGAGTCCTCCACAATGTAGTGTCGAACGTGTATAATATCGCGCGGACTTGCATTTGCTGCTGCCAAACACTTCCTCACGTTCTCGTAGGCTCCTTTGACCTGCTCGATCCAAGGAGCTTTGTAATCGCCTGTTTGACCAGCGAGAGTCACAAGCTTTGAGGTTGGCTGAATGGGGGTAATGCAAACATGCTTGTAGGATGGTGGCGGGGAATGGACACCGTCGGGATTGAAAGCTTGGGGTTTGTTGGAGTCTGCCATGCTGGCTTTTGGTGGTAGGAAGGTGACTGATGTGGTTGCTACAATATCCGCAATGTCGAAACCGATACTACGAAACTATGAACCACATCAATCTACGTGTTAGCTTCGCTGCCTGTTAATGTCTTGGTATTTGAGGGGTAGATTAGTCGCGTAGACTTGCCGCGGTACTCGAGCAGCTGGGTTCCAGGCGCCTTGACCAGCAGTGAGCTATCGATGACATCATGTGGTAACGCTGTCTAACCCTCTCCACTACATCTCCACTCTAAATAACAGTACACCATCTGTACGCGATCGTATGGAACGGGTACAGCACTTCAATGTCAAGATTAGCGGCTGAATAATGAGCGGGGTTCATTGGGTCGCGAGCCATATGTTCGTCCACGGCTGCACGACAATTGTGTCCGAGCGAATCAGGACCAACCCATCTGAATCCGCGACGCCCGTCCCTGGCGTTACATCATGCGATGGCATGTGCATTTGCGGGGAAAGCTGCGGAGCTTTAAACAGGCCATCTCACAAGCTGCGAGGTTCTTAACATTCTTCCTCGACAAATCCTCACTTCAGTATGGCATCCGGACTGTTCTCAAGGTCGTCGAACGACCCTACAAGACCTCCAGATGTGCGCGTACAACTTGGCGAACAGCAACCGCATGATATCTATCTCCACAATGGAACACCTCCTGCTGCTAAGCACGCCTACAGCTATGTTGATAATACACACTCCAAGACACATACTCACAGCGCTTCATTGTTTGACGTCGGCATCCTAAAAGATACGCTTGTTCCATCGTTGACTCTGCACTCTGGACTTGCGGTCATTGCCTACGGAATTTCAAGATACACTCAGCGTGTTGAAGTCAAAGACTGGCTCTGGCCCAGTGGGCAGGTTGCTAATGCCTGGTGGTCTGCAATCGGTCGACGACTGGCCGCAGGCCTGACATTAACGCAAGCTCTCAACCGTTTATCGTGGCACGAGCGAGTCATGTTGACCGGTGTAACACTTTGGGGAGGCCGACTGTTCTACCGCATCGCTCGCCGGTCGATCCAGCGAGGAGAAGATGACCCACGATATGCTGAGGTCAAGAAAGAAGAGGGTTTCTGGAATTCGGCTCTATTCAAGGTCTTCATCCCCGAGGCTTTCTTCCAAATGCTCATCAGTCTTCCCTTCACGGCGCCATTCCGTCATGAGGGTGCAGTAATGATGGGCTACCACCCTTATATCCAAATGGCGGCTGTTGGTCTGTTTTCTTCTGGCTTGGCTCTTGAGTCTCTGGCAGATTACCAGCTTGATCAGTACAAGGCTGAAGGAGGACGAGGCATCCTTCGGGAAGGTGTCTGGAGTATCGTTCGTAACCCCAAGTATGTTGCTCATTCTCTTGGTTTTGGGAATCACGACTGACAGTCAACAGTTACCTTGGTGATGCTCTCGTTCACATTTCCTTCATTGTCATGCTATACGGCTCAGACATGTTGGCCCCCGTCGAGCTCCTCGGACCAATTGCAAACTACTGTTTCCTTCGCTTCTTTGGTGGCGATGCTGAAAAGGAAAAGCACCAAGAGCGCCGCTACTCCGCCTCTCAGCCGGATAAGTTCGCTGAGCTGCAGAAGTTCCGCGCAGATAAGAATGCATTTTGGCCAAGCATGGAGGAGCTTAGCAATAAATGGCTGTGGACTGTTCTGGGTGTAGGTGGCCTTGGTATTGCGCTTGAGCAAACGTTGAGAACACTACACTAGGCTGGTACCGACAAATGTTTCATACTTCTTCCAAACAGTGGCTGTCCTTGCAGGCGTTTAGTAACTTGTTGCGGAATTCAATATGTGATCAACCAAAGTAGCCTTCAATGTACAATGGGTCATGAAACTGAGACACTCAGATACTATGACAGAACGAGTGATGAAATGATTTAGTTGCTGGTTCGGCGTAGCGGAACGGTTGGTTGCGAGGCTGGCATTGAGGTTGGTAGACGTGATGATCAATTAGAGGAAACGTTGGTTATTATGTGAGGTAATCCTAGGGGACTAAGCTCTCTCTATGTCTACATGGGTCTATAAAAGCTGTCTACTGGGCTTGCATCTTTTCAAGGTAGGCTGCAGCTTCTGCAGCAAACTTGCAGCGCAGACGAATCGTAGCGCCATACTTGTAAAACAAGAAGGGGAAAGGAACACATGCAAGCGCTAGGAACGCTGGAATCGACGACGCCCAATGTATGCCCAGATCAGCGTACATGTTGGATGTGAAGAGTGGAAAGGCCGCTCCGAAAAGGGAACGTAGTACTGAGTTGGCGGCAAGGACGGAAGCCGCGTAGATGAGGTAGGCATCGATGAGGTAGTTCATGATCGAGAGAAAGACCAGCACCATGCCAAAGCCGAAGGGAGCGCCTGCCATGATGCTGACGATCCAGTGTATACTTGGTGAGTTGGTCCAAGCAAACCCTACGAGGAATTAGTCGGAGTCGGTTGAAATTAGGCATTGTAAAAACTTACAGAATAGTCCAATAGGCATGGCAACAGACCCGATGATAGCTGGTGGAAGTCGAGCTTCAGGTGCGGCCACTCCAGAAGGCGAATCCTTGATGGCCTGGTTGTATCGCTTGTTGTCCCAGATGGAGAAGATGACAGCGGCAACCATGCCAACAGCCACGCCAATAAATGCAAGGCCACCGATACCTTGTGACCAGCCACGACCCTGCTGGTAGACGATAGGGAATGCGCCGAAGAGCATGTACAGCGTTCCGTAAATGACAGCCATGTAGATGGAAAGCAAAAGGACGATGGGTTCTCGGAGCAGCAGGATCCAGGGGCGGGTAAGGGCGGTCTTGAAAGCTCCTCCCACGCTTTTCGTGCCTTGTTCGATATCTGATTTGCTCTTGTACACCTGTCCAGTTTTCTTGGATAATGCTACGGCACGCTTGCGGAGGAGAACGGGAGCGTAGGTCTCGGGAACAAGGAGTCCGCAAGTAAGCCAGAGAACACCAGTGAAGATGGCCATGACACCTTCAATCCAGCGCCATCCGATAGACTGGCCAACGAAACCTCCGACTGTAAGGTATTAGCTTGTGTAGTCATAAGCTATGGTGATAGATGGACTCACCGATTGGGCCGATAACAGGTCCCAGGAATGGAGCAGCAGCAAAGATACTTGTAGCCAAACCACGTTGGGAGGCCGGAAACTACACGGTGTTAGCATTGATACTTAGGATAGTCATATAGCCACTTACCATATCAGCAATGACGCCGCCAGCATTCGTCAGCGGCGAAGAGCCAAATGCACCAGCCAGAAACCTCAGAACAATCAAAGTTTGGATGTTCTTAGCACCGGCTGCACCAGCATTGAAGACGGTAAGCAGCATATAAGTGCCAAAGAAAAGGTACTGTCGGCCATAAAGTTCTGTGATTCTTAGCATCTCAGCTTGCTATCGTAGCAGGAGAAAACTCACCACTCAATGGAGCCCACATCAACGGCCCTATAGCAAAGCCCAAGACGAACAATGAAATACCCAATGTACCGATGATTTGCACGACGCGGAATTCTTCTAGGATCTCAGCGATACCGCCAGAGTACGCCGACGAAACAAATGCGACCGCGAGAGTCGCGACAGCAACCAACATGGTGATGGTCCATTTTAGCGCCAATGAGTAGTTCATAGGGTTAACAGGGTCATCATCGAGCCATGTGACGACGAAAGGGTCGTCCTCTGTACCCGATCCCTTGTAGTTGTGATTGATGATATCGGCGTTGAGCGCTCCCTGATGAAGCACCCGCTGGAAGTGGGAGATGCGGCTGGGATGGCCGCCCTCGATATCTTTCTCCATTGGACGTTGGCGAAGGCTGTATAGCTTCCTTGGACAGGTAGTCTGTGCGCCGCTCTTATTGGTGGAGACCGGAGGATCTTATTTCGGGGGTTGTGATATGATCTTGGTGTGCGTACGGATCTACAAAATCTCTTGGGCAGATACCGACAGACTGTTATATGAGATTTCATCTTCCGAGATTTTGGTCCGCGTCATCCCCTGAGTGTTTGACTATTGTGGCCATACAGAGCTGTCTGGATTGCCTAAAAGCCGACCGTCCGTTCTCGCGGGGCAAAGAATGCTACACGATGGAGCGCGTCGTTTGTATTCTCTTGCCTCCCAATAAACACACCGCAGAACCCAAGCTGCGTTGCAAGTTTTGAATGCATACTTCTTAGGGTTCAGACGCAGGCTAGCAGGGTGTTGCGCCCAATGTCTGCGTGGAGTGTGTTTTTCGTCAACCTCTATGTGACGTCGTTCTCAGGTTATCTCCGCACGACCATCCATCACCTCACCCCCCGACCTCTTAGAGCCGCATCTGCTTGGCGGATCGTCCGCTTCAGCCTATCACGTCATCCCTGATGCAGCCACTATAATGCTATTTCGGCCGAGTTACAGTCGATGGGTTTTTCAAGAAGATGAGGGGTTATATTGTTGTTGTTGCTGCTTGATAATCGCCTCTGTACCCCCCTTTGGTCAAGGTCACATTTGCCATCAGACCGAACTAGCACGTATGGGTGGCAAATACTCCAAATCACCGTTCAAAGTGGTTTGGAACCATCTATCATATTGTGAGATTGTCATGGTTTTGGATCTTGCGATAACGTGTTCGCTGGAAAAATAGGGTATCGCTTGGAAACAAATGAAAAGACAGCAATCCATCCCACCCATACACCGAAACCCCCCTCATTAGCCATTATCATAGCATCGACTTGCTTGGCTGTGGCTTCAACCTATGCGCCCTGTATTCCTCACACGAATCTTTCCACTTCAGCACTCAGCTTCCACTTGACTTTCCAATCCACTCCTCGTGGACGCCAGTTTTGATTGACGACGTGCTGGCCGCCATGGCCTTTCGATAAGCCCAAGTCTGGGAGAACTGCTCTTCGTAATGTTCTTTGAGCTTGCGCTGTCGCTGTTCTTTCTTCGACATCCAGAATACCGCCCCCATCAGTGCCACGACTGCCGTACCGAGAACAGCTCCTAGAGCGCCTCCAACAATGGCTGTCTTCTGCTTCTCGCTTTTGCAGATATCATCCTTGGTTGCCAGTCTTTCTCCGAAGTCAAGTGGAGACGCAGTGGGGATTGCGCTTATAGCGGCCGTTGCTGTTGGAGATAAGGTTGCAGTGACGGGTCGAAGCTGGAACGTGCCAATAGAAGTTGTTGTGATTTTGGGTGCTGTTGAGTTGTTACAGCAACTTTTTCGGTCGTCGAGTGCGCGACAGCAGTATGTACCAAAGTCGCACGTTTGAATGTTCCATGCAGACACTGGGTTCAGACCGTCGAAATCGTTGCCCACTACAACTGTGTTAGCTAGCTAATCCGGGATAGGTAAAGCTTGTACGTACTGCCAGGGCAGAGTTGTGGACATTCTTTGGCTTTCCCTGTTGGATCTGTACACCCGGGTTGCCATATGGTGCCCATGTACTCGCTTGTTGTGGCCATACACAGGCCGTTGTCCAGACAGACATCAGCAGAGCCAGCAGGCCGATTTGTGGCGCAACAACCGCTATGTTTAGCAGTAGAGTTACAGGGTGCAAAAGTGTCATCGAGCACCGATCCGTTGAGGCTGTAACATTTCTGACTCGCCGCCGCAACCACCGATGTCGCGTAGAGCAAGATGAGAACTGATGAAGGTGACAACATATTAGACAACAGTATTACAAAAGAGTGACTTGGAAGATGTAGCAACAAAAAGAAACAGGTAGACTCGATCGATGGAGTGGATACAAACTGGATCTTGATACAGAAGAACGAGATTCGGAGGACGATCAGGGTGCACTGCAAACTCATATAAGGCTCCCAAAATAAGTCTCAGGCCGATGGGCTTTGCAATGTTATTATGCGTGGACAGTCCTGTGCGACCCTCTCCAGCCGGTAGTCAGCGTTCTCGACAGGCGTTGCTCGTCGCCATTTTGAAACATGTCATCAAACCCAGCAACGTCAGTGCAACATCCCCGTAGCAGTTCGCTGGGGTAACGCAGCTAACGAGTTAATTGGTGCAGAAGGGGAGCCGTCGCCTGAAGGCTTGTGGCACGCAGAAGACAACTCCGGATGTGGCGCGACGCCGTGTTAGGCAGAGGCGATGGGTACTTCGAAGAGCGGGCGAACAGGGCGTTTGTTGCTGCACTACTGCGGTTGAGAGATTGATCCGTTGACACGATTGGACGACTTAGCCGCACAAGGGATTGACAGACCAGAGACAGGATTTGCACTGGACGTGAGCGCTGTGCAGCTCCAGACTGGTGCACAATGCGCCCAGGCGTGAGTTGTCTGAGGTTCAGGCGCGTCGAGTACAGGAGCCGAAATCATTGGGAGGCCAATGCACACTAGTGTCGCCTTCCGCCTCCGACCAGGTTGTGCCTGCCTTCGGCACCACTGATATGTCACTGTCAAGCTATTGGGTGCATCCGTAGCTTCAACTCTTCCTCCCTGAAAACGTTGGTGAACCATCAGGTCCGGACGCTCCCGTACAGTTGACGCTACGCCGCCTTGCCAACTAAGCTAGAATGCTTCACTATTGATCCGAAGTCTATTCAATGTAAAGCACCAACACAACAGTAGGCGTACAACTATGTTATCACCGAAGCCGACAACCTAGACCGCACTGACAGGGCTTTATGAGACCGTAAAGACTGCTGTTCGGTGCGACGAGTCATCGGTACTTTGTCCAAACTTTAGCCAATGTTTGGAAGACTAGTTAATGCAGCCTCTCCAATTAAGGTTCTGTAAGAAACGCTCTTCTCCCTGAGCGGCGTGCTCCTCACTTCTGTACTAACGACTTCCGCTATGTCTCCTCTACAGTATTCAAGTGGAGGTGAACCGACTCGGGCAATTTCGAGTACTCCTACTTGAGCCGTGGGATCACTCCACCGAGTGTAACGCAACTGAAACCAGACACCGGCAGCATACATGAGCGGCCTAACATCTGGTTTCCGTCCACTCTCTATGATTCTCAAAGTGAATCACATTGACGAAGATCAGCCTCTTTCTATACCACTATCACCATAACGTACCTACCATATCTGAGCTCGAAAAAAGCAATGCAACCCGAAGCATTGGCAAGAAATCGCATTTACCCACATCCCTGCCTCAGATTAGCGATCTCCACGATACCTAGTCACACATCCTACTGCATCCATGTCGTGGCGTCCACAGGTTGTAACACCTCATCTAGCGAGCTACGGATCTGCACTTTCATCAATGCATGTCGTACCGGTCGTAGTTGTTGTGGAGATGACGGCAAGCGCTGGGCTGCCACATTCTCCTTGCATCATCCGGCCTCAAAGCAGACGAACGGGGCAGATCACCTTTGTTTTGTTTCAATGACCGCGTGGGAGCGCGTGGCTGAGGTTATCGTAGGATGTGGTTGCGCGCCTCCATGTCATTTACTTTTCTTTTTGTTTGGAAGATCCATACAGATCTGGCATCGAATGAGAGGAAGTGGTTGCGTTCATGAACATTGTGTTGTTCATATGGGGAGAACCATGTCTAGCTTTGACGCATACCACCATGATACATGTGCGCTGCTCGAAGCGCTGTCGGGAGAGACTCGGATTCGTGCTGCCCAACACGCTCGAAGAGGCAGTGACAGGTTACACGCAAGAATCGACGGGGTTGAGCCTGCTTACTTAAAGGGGCAGTTTAACTCTCAGGTAGCATGTTGCTGGACTGGAAACCAAGATCCAGTTTCTATGCTGCGGACTGTTTGGTGGTTGATTGGGAGATGGCATAGTCAGTGTGAATACATGCCATCTCTCACCGAAAGCTCATCCTGTTCTAGCTAACCTAGCTTCCCCATTAATAGCGCGTTGACCCTTTCTCCCTTCTTCAAATTACCTTCTCCCATCGGCATAGCCAACAACGCATTCGCACCCCTGAAACTTCCTATCCTACTACTCCTCTGTCCACCCGTTGAGCTCGCATACATTGCTCCGTCTCTCGCCACAATGAGCGCACGATGATACTCTGGCCTACCCTTGTCCATCCTAACATCTTCGTCTAACACTACACTCACCTTCGGCAGACCCACCGGCGTTATGCCAGCCTGCTGATGCAATGCGGGTAAGACGAAGAGATGGAAGCAGACTACGGCTGAAGCCGGGTTTCCTGGCAAGGAGAAGATGGCTTTGGTGATTCGGTCTCCAGTGGGGGACTTGGTAGGGACAGTTGCAAATGTAGTGGGCTTTCCAGGCTTCATGTTTACGCGACCAAAATGAATGGTGCCGCCGAGAGAGCGCTCAATCGTCGGCTTGAGAAGGTCAAGCTCGCCCATAGAGACGCCGCCTGATGTGATGATTATGTCACATTTGAGAAGGGCAGTGCGTAGGGTCTGCTCGAGGGTGCCAGGCCTGGTAGGATTAGCGAATCATCTTTAGAAGATAGCTGAATGTGTAGACTCACTTATCAGATGCGATACCCAGATCAACAACCTCAAAGCGATGGCTTCGCGCTGCTGTGATGAGCGTTGGACGGTTCGTGTCTCTCACTTCGCCGAGTCGCAGCGGCCCTTCTCTATCGTGTTGGATGATCTCGTCACCGGTACTCAGAACACCGACTACAGGTCTTCTGTAGATGGAGACTTCCCTTGTGCCGACAGATGCAAGCAACCCAAACTCACCACCGACGACAGTAACGCCCTCACCTTTCTTTAAGATCGTTTCCCCTTTCCTGACATCGCTGCCAACCTCACGTACATTCTCGCCGGCTTTAATTTCATCTGTCAAGATCTCGACCTCCTTTTCCTCGTTCCCGTCGTCTGTCTGACTCTTCAAGACTGTGTCCTCAACCATGACCACCGCATCTGCACCAGGTGGAAGTGGTGCTCCAGTGGTAATACGAGCGATTTCTCCCTCCTTCAATTCCTTAACATTGCCGGCTTGGGCATGCGATACAATAGAAACAGGGTATACACCCTTCTCAAACGTTCCAGAGGATGGAATCTTGATGGCATACCCATCGACAATACTTGCTCGAAAAGCAGGGACTGACTCGGTAGCCTTGACATCTTCAGCAAGCACAGAACCACCAAGTTTCATATCTACAGGCACCTTTTCGACAACAGGAGCAGGTGTATGCTCTGCAATGAGCTTTAGGGCATCTTCGACGGCAAGCATAGGATAGGGTGATGAGCGGTATCTGCGAGTTGGTCCAGCACTGGGGTCGTTTGACTGGGCACGTTCCTCTGGCTTCGTGTGCGGCTTCACTGCAGCATGGCCGCCGTGGCCGTGGGAGTGATCGTGTCCATGATGGTGGTGATGGTGATGACCACCAGGGGCATCTGGAGAAGTCAGCTTAGAGGTCAATGTTACCAATGAAAAGCAATACCCTTGGCCGCACTACTAGAAGAGACTCCTGCATCCTTTTCAAGCTTATGTACCCCTCCAGCGTGCAGTGGCCTTGATTCGGCACCTGCTGCTTGGATGCATGCATGAGGTAGCAGTTTGATGATTGCTTCGAGGTTCTCCTTAGCCCCCTTCGGTGATCCGGGTAAGGTAACGATGATGGACTGTTTTCGAGTGCCAGCCACAGGCCTTGCCATCAACGCAACTGAAAAGGTTAGCAGATAGGTACGAAGTTGACGAAAGGGCAACCTACATGGCGTGACGGCATAGGAAGTTGTGAGCATGCCATGGCTGCAGTAATATTAGACCTCTATCACATATGAGACCACGAAGCTACTCACACAAGCCCAGGTGCATGTCTGTCTATCAATGGCGTTATCGCCTGTACATGCTGTCAGTTTTAGGTCTCTGCGGCCAGTGTTGAGCTCTGTACTTCAGGAGTAACATCTTTAGTGGCAAAACCAGTTCCACCACTACTTATGATTAGATTGATAGGATCAGCACCATCCGTCCATTTCCTGATGGTCTTCTGGATTGCGAGGACACTATCCGGCACGATCTCGGTCTCTGCGATGTCCCATTGCTCATTCCCGAGGTCGCCGAAAACATCCTTGAGAATTGGTATGCATTTGTCGGTTGATGGGTCTTGCGATGCTGTCTCTGATACGACTAGAATTGCTGCCTTCAGCTTTTGGTCTGTGGTGCTCATGATGGGCAAGTACGTGGGTGACGTTGATGGTGGAGCTCTTGTCCCGCATATATCATCTATAGTCTGCGCATGGGCCACCTGACCTTTCAGTACTCATGGAGATGTCTGAGCAAAGTCTAATGCAAATAGGTTGGTTTTGTGAATGAACCGTGATTGAAACTTGATATCTAACGCCAATGCTCGCTCGTGATACATGCATTATACAAGCGCCTTCCCTATGTACATTGTACAACTTTGGCGGATCCTGCCTAACATTGCCCTCAACCTTGAGGCTTATATAAGAAATGCGCTTTCACTTCCTGGGCCTTTCGTCTGTCTATTGAACTCTCTCGTCTTCGACTGTGTGTAGTTCTGTGCACGAATAGTTTGATGCGCTCAGTCGAAGTCCTTAGCAGCGCTTTGCATGAGCAGGCCGATAATAAGACCGAATAGACCAAGAATGGAACTGAAGATTTCGATGACGAGGATCTTGACGAAACTACAGTTCTGTTAGCTGAAAATTGTGTTGATAAGAAGTGAGGCACGTACAGCGAGGGATCAGCAGCATCCGCCAACGCTGCGCTACTTCCGTTGATACCAACAGAGACACCGCAAATCAAGTTGCACATGCCAACGGTCAGCCCTGCCCAGAACAAAGCATAGCCGGTAAAGTAGTTGGATCCAGAGTAGAGTATCTCCGAATCGGAAACGTTCTGGAGCTTCGAAGAGAAGATGATGGCCATGATGACGCCGTAAATGGCAACGACCTCGCAAAAGATAATGGAGATCAAGTTCTTGGTTCGTATCCGGGGAGCCTTAACACCACCACCAACGATAGATACACCAGTTGTGAAGATACCCCTACGCTGCAGTTAGAGCCTGTGCTAGCGCTCGCTGATGTGGAAACGTACCATGCCGACCCTACCACGGAGAGTCCGATGCACAGACCGATGCCCAAAGTGGCCCAGGTGTACGGCGATATGGATTCGAGGAATTGTCCGACGTTGAATGCTTCGCCCTCGCCGTTGAACAGCATGTCTGATCGGTGTTAGCTATTGCCTGCGCCCCCGTAGTCGCAGGACCTACACAAGCCAACCACGGTCAAAGCGGCGGTCGCACCGCCCGTGCCGTATGTGAGAACCATCTTCGAAGATGGTCGTGAGTGCGGAGATGGATGGTGAGAGTGGCGGACTGGAGCTTCCTTGGTGGAGGCATGGCAGGAAGCTGCGATGATGATGCGCACGGACATGACGGCTTGGCGCTGCATCCATCGGCCTCCACCACAGGCAATCACTCATGGCCAGGACACCAGTCAACCCACCTTGTCGCAGTCAACATGGCCAACGCTGATCTCAAGTACTATGAGCTCTACCGCCGAAGCAGGTACTGCATGAGCATTTGGGAGTCTATGGAGCTTGCTGGCTGACAGCAGACAGTCTGGGCGGTGCTCTCACAGACACGCTGGATAACCTGATCACCGAGCGCCGCATCGAGCCCCAGCTCGCTATGAAGATACTCGCAAACTTCGACAAGGCAGTCGCCGACGTGCTTGCTGACAAAGTCAAGGCAAGGTTGACATTCAAGGTGGGTTGGCGGCAGCTGGTGACAGAGGAGGCTCGACGGCGGCAGCATAGCATACTGACGTGCGCTCATGCAGGGACACCTCGATACCTACCGCTTCTGTGACGATGTTTGGACGTTCATCATCAAAGACATAAACTTCAAGCTCGACAATACGAACCAAGTTCATGCCGATCGAGTCAAGATTGTGAGCTGCAATACAAAGCGTCCCGGCGAAGCCTAGAGCTCATTGCTTGGGCTGTCTGTTCTTTGTATTTGCTGCGTCTATTCGTGGCAGGGACAAGGTGCGAACAGGGTTAGAGATCAGCGCGCGTCTAGGCGAATATAGCCCAGCGAGCAGGCATGAAGCTGTGGACGAGTGCTGGTGGATCGCGTATTTACTTTGCAACAAGGAGGATCATCGATGTGCTTTGCAAAGATCGCATCAGCTTGCTTAGGATTTGGCGTTAAGGAACAAGATCATAACGGATACCATGGGCATGGACTTGGAGTTGGGGTGTTATGCTTCACACTCGGTGTGAATGACGTAGCATAGAGACGCGACTGAGATTAGTACAGCTACAAATACACTTGTTTACACAATAAATGATGAATGCCACCCTCTCAAACGCCCTGTACGTGGTTGTCGTTCGTCGTGCGTGTAGGAAGTCCATGTGCATTGACTAAGCTCTCGGAAGTCCGGTCCCTGCATCACGACCTCACTTGGACTACTCACTCTCGCATACATCGCTGCGCAACCTCGACACACAAAGCCCCGTCATGTCTATGCCACGCACAAAATCAACATGGCTGTTCTTTGCTGTTACCAGCGGTGCATGTGCAGCGTTCAATGGCGTTTTCGCGAAGCTGTGAGTTGCCTTGACGCCCTGAGAACCTATTGCTAATTATGGTGCAGCACAACAACAGAGCTTACTAGCTCATGGTCAAGCTCTCTCGCCTCGGTGTTTGGTCTCGACCCTTCAAACAAGTTCTTCGAATACGCTCTTCGCGCCGTACTTATCCCTGACCCACATACAACATCCTACCTAACGATTAATAGGCTTTCTTCGGAATGAACCTCCTCTTCAACGCCATAATGTGGGGTCTCTTCACACGCGCCCTAACTCTGGCATCTTCTACTGTTCGCGTCTCCGTCATAAACACATCCGCAAATTTTATGATCACCGCGATCCTCTCTGCGCTCATCTTCTCAGAGAACTTGCCCGGATTGTGGTGGCTTGGTGCAGCAATGCTAGTAGCTGGCAGTGTGATCATTGGCATGAGGGAAGAGGGCGAGAAGAAAGAAGTCATCACTGGGACTGGTGAGGCGCCATTGCTGAATCGTGAGGGTGAGGCAAGCGCAGATTTTATGGACAGTGACGACGAGGGCCACTCGAGGCATGAGCTGGATAGCGTAAGGAGCCGGAGTAGCGAGCGTAGGGACAGCAGCGACGAGGACGGGACGCTGAGATGACACGTGTTACCTACCACAATACGAGTATGCACAAAATTACAGACGATTCAAGACCTGAACTGTACTTGGTTGTCCTGTCCTCGCCTGGATCTAAATCAGAGAGGCTTGCGTGGCAAATATTGGCTATCCAAATTACTAGAGTGCCTATTGACTTCTGCAGAAACCCTGAGAACCAAGCCAGAGCGAATCCTTAGGAACCTACTGTGTGTAAAACGGCATGCGATTGATTTATCCTTAGCTGCTGATCGAAAGGATCGACACTTTCGTTATTCTCTTCAAAGGTGAATCCGCGTTAACATTAAAGGAGTATGCCTCTACCATGGCTGTAACGGCAACCTCCAATAAACCAAAATATCGCTACCACAAAAGGATCTTCGCTCCGAAACCGCGCAGCTACGCACAAATCGCTGCACTCCGTGGTCTTTGTCCCACTTTCTTTGACTTATATAAGATAAGTGAAGGCGGTCACATTTGAAACCGTCCTTTGACCGCACGGCTTCTGCAAACGCAAGGAGCCAATGGTTGCCATCGTTTCTGGAAAGCCCTATCGACCCTATGTCACCTTTACCAGTTCAGGAACTTTTCTAAAAAAGTCGCGCAGACTGTTTCGCTCACTTACACAGCGTCTTTCTCCTCCCCTCGCTCCAGCAACACCATATTTAGCGACACATTTGCCGCGCGCACAGCGGTACTCTATCAATCGTGTGCTACTCTATATTGTTCTTGTGTCTACATAATTCACAAGCATGGAGGCCACCCTCGTTTCGTTGAAGCCTGACGCACCCGCCTTTACGCCGTCTGAGCCGGAGCCTTTTGCTCAAGACCACTTTGTGGACATTGCACCTGTTGTAGTGCCTCGCGATATCACGTCTATCAACAATCCACTCGAATCCTTCCCTCCCATATTCAGAACTGAGCAGTACCATCAGAGGGATGTTCGTCTTCAAGCGGAGCAGCATTTTACGACCGGTCTCGCGTTGAATACCTATCAACACTCGTTCGGACAAAGCTTAAACTTGGAACCGCCGCAGCAGGTATCCTATCCATTCGACAGCTTGTATCCGACCCAGCAGTTTCACTACACGCAACATCCTTACTCACAACCAGCCTCCGACGGTCTTGTGAGACACCATCCCCAGCAACAAGGCCAGAACAACGGACTCCAGCACTCCACTGCTCCGATTCATCCGACCCTCCCGGCGTTCTCAGGAGTATCGTCCAACGTACTTCATGTGCCTGTGGACCATCAGTTCCTGCCAGGTCCGGGGCCCCTTCCTCCCACTTCGGCCTATTGGGGGCTTCCTACTCCTGGTCTGCCCGCGTATACTAACTCCAGCTATTCTTCTACGCAATTATACCATGCTGAGCTTGTAGGAATGGGAGGTCAAATGCCTTACAACCTGCCTGGACAGCACACGAATTTCAACTATGGTGGCCAAGTGCACGACTACAACAATGCTTTCGGCCATCAACCTAATTGGAACGCATCGCCGTATGGTAGTTTCGCTTACAACAACACGACTCATGCTTGGGCTAAGAACAAGAACAAAAACAGCAACAAGAAGAACAAGTACAAGAAGAAGAAGCCCGGGGCTCAGCACAGCGCCAAAAATCACAACGGAGTCAAGTCAGAGGAGCAGGCTTACAGCAGGGGTTGGGAGATTCGGATCGACCCTGCCATTCTTCATGCGCAGGAGAAAGCTCAACCAGCCGCTGAAGAGCAGGAGCTCGGCGGAGTAGAACTTGCGGGCGAGATGGCAAGCACCACTCTCGCCAGTGATGCTACGTCCATTGACAAAACTGCTGTTGAAGATGAGGATTTCGATGCTCTCATGTTCATCACTGCTGAGCCGGTTGGCATGGAGTAAGGGAGTTGCACTGGAACACCTCTATCGCTTCGTATAATGAATACAATTTCGTTGGATAAACACGCGAGGAACCTGGGTGGGAAAACAGAATAGGAAAGGTTAATGTTGTGTCTTCTCAATTACCTGGTTGATTTTAAAATTTCCTTCTAGAGATGGATCTAGCACGGCGTTGGGATAGACTGGATAAAATGGGGATATTGGCAAGGCGTTATGGGAAAACATGGATTCTGTCTTTCTGACAAACGATAAAAGCAAAGACCAGACAAATTGGATATTCTTACATGTACATCATCTTCACATCCTTACTCTTTGGCTCTTCAACCAAAAGGTATCGTTTAATTCATAATCATCCATGACCCTCAACTCTCTAATGTAGCCGTCTCAAGCCCTCTACCAGCGCCTTAACGTCCTCGACCCCGGCCCCCAGGCCCTGGCAAGCAATCTCCTGCTGCTCTTCGCTCAGGTCCAAGAACGCTTCTATGAGCTCGCCATCTACAAAGCGATACGGCTCCTCAGTCTCTCTGACCTGGTTCTTAAAAGCGCGGTAGCTTGCAAACTTCATATTGCCTGGCGCAGAGACGATGGTGCTGAGGTTCGATTGCAGCGGAATGAGCAGGTCGAGATAGGCGGGATGAATAAGACCGAAGAGGTAGATTGAGCCTTCAACCTAGGAGTGTGTTAGTGATTGGCATTCTTGCGGCTGCGGACGGGCAATATGAATGGGAAGTCGGTGGTGAGAGAGGTACTTACTGTTCCCATGAAAGCTCGGGGTAACACGACCGCGTCAGCCTGGGCCACAACGTCGATTCTGCGGATGCGATTCACCATCTCGCCAAGCAAGAGCTCAGACGTGCATTGTAGCCTCTTCTTATCGTCGTCGGTCACTCCCTCGGGGTTGCGTACTAGCACGGCTAGATTACCCTCTGCGTCGCTCTCGAGGTATGTGTTTGTATCTACTTCAGCAACAGCTGTGGCCCACGTTGTCTGGTAGTGACGCGCGATTTCGGTTAGTTTATCGCTGAGTCCGTCTTCGCCACGTGTGTATTCAACGACGACGAGGGACTTCATTAAATCTGCTATTGCGATGACATTGCCGTTAACAGTGATGTCGATGGGTGCTGTTGAGCAACGGAAGGTAGCGGCCTTGACGAGGTCGGGTTTGGATTGCGTGCGATATTCAAGGTTGTACACTACGATAGTCTTGATGAGCGCGGCAACGATCTTGCCTTCGCAGAGAGCGAGACAGCGACAACCGCCTTTTACGGCGAGAGACGTGACGAGTTTGAGGGAACGCTCCGGTGTGACTTCCAGGACGAGAATACGACCGCGCTCCTCAGTTGTCGCCTGGTCATCGAGATAGGCGGTGCCAACTATAAAGCGTTCGGCAGTCCCTCCAGAGCCGTCAGGAAGGGAGCAGCGAACTACGCATTCGAGGAGTTCGTCCTCGTTAAGCGGGTAGGTGTCTAGTTCTTTGAACTGGATTTCGTCGACAAGTTTGAAGTGGCTAATCATAAATTCCTCCCCACTTTTCAATACGCGCTTTATTGTACCGAGACCAAAGGCTTTAAGACTTGGCGAGTACGCAATTCGGCGGACGGTCTCGTCAACCTTGAGTGTTTGGATGTGAGTCGTCCGTTCAGTGTCTACAAGAGCTATTCGAAGGTCCCCTGAAGTTGCAATAGCTACAGATCCTGGATACGCTTCGGAGTCGAACGGGCAAACCGTGGTCGCTTTCTCTGCAGTGACGGCAGAGTACACAAGGCGGCCCTCCGAAGCGTAAATGAGCGACGGATGTTCGCACGTGGCGAAGACGTTGAAAAGACCATTGCCGCGAGGTAGGGCACGGAAAGTGGCTTCACGCGTTCCCAGGACGATGCTTTTCCGTCCAGACAACTCGTTGTTAGACGCATCGAATGAATAGGTTACGACATTACCATCTGCCAGAGCGGCGAATAACGTAGGTGGATGTCCAGGGAAAATTTGTGTGAGGAGCAGTGATCGTGGAACCGAGTCTTCTGAGATCTGCACAGTCTTGACAGCTTCCAATGTGTCCAAAGAGCAAATGGCAAGACCAGATTCCTTCCAAAAACCAACGAAGCAAACCGAGCCTGAGCCAGATGGCAGTGCAACGCAAGCCACTTGACTCTCTGTTCCGAATGTCTTCTCCTTGATCACTTGTAGACCACCATCCGCAATAGATGACCCCACCCGGTGCGGTTCGGCAAGTAATGTAAGAGACACGACAGTAACACCGCCCAGTGAGACTAAGAGGTGGCTATCGTTAATGGCGGCTGCGGTGATTTGTTGACCACCAAATGGCATCCACTCCGACACGACCATACCACCGTCGAGATCGCAAATTCGGGCCCTTCCGTTTGTGACCTGTACAATCCGACCTTGCGAGATATTGGCTGCAGCGAGCGTGGTTTCATCTAGAGCAAGCGAGGCAAACTCTTCAACTTCCTCAACCTCTCCCTGAGGATCGAACCTGAAGACGCGCGACTCGTTGACGAACGTGACCAGAAGCGTGTCGACGTGGTCGGACGAGGGGTTCGACTTCAGGCTGAAGAGATTGGAGATGTGCTCCATCTCGCCAAGCAGGCCGACGTCCTCTAAACCTACGCCACTGCGAACACTTCGAAGGCTGCCATCCTGATAGGCGCCGCTACCGGTGACAATGCGAGCTTGACCTGAGGAATACTCATTCGTCTGTCCTTCACCGGACCTATTCCCCATGTCCATGATTGTGAAGTCGAGAACTGGTGCGATATTCGAGAACGTTTGCACAATCTCCATTGATTTCTCTGCGATCCTGATGACTTGAGAGTCGCCTTGGTGCGAGCCGACAAAGACGTATCCAGCATCCAAGTATATCAGGACTGAAGCTCGTGAAGTCTGGCCAATAACATCAAGCTTCCATGACTGCACGCTGTTCTTCTCGTCCAGAATGAGCATAAAAAGGTACAGTCGCCCGTAGTCGTCCGCTAGTACAAAGCGCTGTGAGTCTATTCGCTCCCAGGCTACGAAGATTGTAGCTTCCTCCAATGGCTCGACCTGCAGTTCGCCAACCTGATCGTCGTAGTAGCCGATGGATGTCTCGCCGACTACTATCAAACCGTGTGAGGGTTCCTCGACAGGGATCAAGTGGCTGGCCCCAAGCTCTATGTCGGTTTTGCAGACATCTCCTTCGTCTAGCTCGACCTCGTCACCGCTGTGCCGGATTTCTCGGACCTTGAGCTTTACGTGCGAGTGTGTGTCTTCGTAGAGTAGAGCAATCTTGGGGTTATCGTCGATGGACTCGGGCCGCAAGAAGGCTGATGAGCGGACAAACATCTCTGATAATCGCACAGGCACAGGCTCTCCAAGGTGAGCGATATCCGACTGCCCAGCCTGTTTCCTCTTCTTGCCTCGCTGTACCAAGGGTATGACTGTGATGATGCCTTCATAGACCTCGACTGTCATGAGGCGCCCTGTTGGATCAACATGACATCTCTCGCCGGTTTGGGACTCTCTCGCCGCGTTGTCGGCAACGCTCTGGAATTCCTTCTCGGTCTGAAGTTGCTTCTTCTCGGCGTCCCATGAGAGGGTGAAGTAGGTGAACCGATCGGTTCCGACGAAGAGGTGATCGGTCTGTGATAAGGCAGGACGAAGCTTCTGGAGCATAGTGACCTTGCCATAGATGGTCTTGGAATGCTGAAGAGCCAGGCCATCGTTGGTTTGAGAGTAGAATTCAAGTCTGTTTGCTTTGCTACAGGGCAGTCAGTATCCATGCGAGCATTGAACATGGCCGGCTTACGGGACTACCAGACAGTCCTCATCTGGACTCAAGAAGTTGAGCTTGAGAGCGTGGCGAACGCTGCTCGGCCGGTGGATGGGTGCAATGTAGGCCATGTTAGGTTCACGAGTAGTGTGCAGCTCGCCGTGTCTCGAAGCACCAGATCGAGCGGCAAATGGTGTTGTTCAAGCGCCCCAAGCTGCTCGGGTGTATTCCGTCATGATGGCACGGACGCGAGGTCGCGTTGCGGGGCGGGCAACCGTCGGCAGCAGCTTTTGGGAACTTTGAACTTTAAACTTTTTGGCCGAGTCACTTTCACCTGTCGCAACTGCACTCCTGCGACCGCCATGGCGTGTCAAGCCAGCCTCTGATCACCGCCGACATTCCAACTGCACCTGCCAGCCATGAGTGCCAACACAGCAGCAATCGACGTCGAGGACGACGACCCTGTGGTCGCCGAGTACGACGTCTACATCACCCCCGAGGCCGAGGAGCAGCAGCTCTACGTGCTGCAATACCTGAACAGACCGCCCGACCAGCCATTTACGAACGCCTCCGGTAGCCAGCCTGCCGAACTCCGCGTCAAGAAAGAGTCCGGCTTCATCGAAGTAGACGTTCCAATCAACATCCGCCAGAACTACAACCGCGTGAATGGTGTTCGATGGGGAGAGGCTATGCGCAAGACAAAGGGGTTTGGACAAAAGGCTTTTGGCATTGCCTCTGGCTTTGAGCGAACTATGCCGCGCACTGGTAACAGGCCTGGCGCAGACGGCGGTCCAGCAGCACCCGTTGTCACCGCCGAGGACGATGACAACTTTGAGGAATATGTGACCCACTTCGAAGATGCCAACGAGAAGGGGCACGTCCTGAATGCGCAGACGTTCGGAGGCCAGATCCAGAACGACGATGGCAAAGGGCCGAGCTACATGCTAGGGACATTCCGTGACGGTACGCTTTTGCTAGAGCAGCGACCGAGATTGTCGTACTGACCAGTTCGCAGATCAGCTCCACCTCACACGTCTCAACGGTCTCGTACAACTTCGAACCCAGTTCCACCACATCGATGCTACGGCGCAACTGGAAGCAGTTGCTCGGCGGCGCGAGAAGGAGTCACAAGAAGGCGCAAAGCTAGCAGAGCCCAAAGCCTTCATCCCTACAGTGAAGAAGGCTGGTGGAGATACAGCGGCCGAGCTGACACAGCAGTTTATGAAGGCAGCGAACGTGGAACAATGGCACAAGCTGCAGTACTCAGATGAAGACGTAAGGACCACAACTCTCGGAATTCGTACAGCAAACTGACCTGTCCAGTCTGAACTCGCCTACGACTCCTACACAGAACGCCTCTTCCTCCCTACCACCATCGACGCACCGAAGCTGCGATCAAACCTTGACAACGACCAATTCCTCGACGTTATTAGCGCACCATCAGCTGGCAAAGGCGCGAAGAGGAGGAACTCCACCCGGGAGAAAGAGTTGGTTGAAATCTCAGACGAGTCAGATGAGGAAGATGAGACCGTGGGTTAGTAGAAGTGGATTCAGCAGCATTATCTCGGAGTTTCTATGGCATGCCATCCTTATGAAAGATACAACAAGATACCCAGCAATACCATTGCATATTCAGATCGTGCAAACACGGGCATGTGGTTTGGGAAGACATGTTGGTGCGCTACACTGATGTAAGATACCAACATCTACATTGTCCGATTTACCAATGCCTCGTTCAGTGATCCATTTGGATGCAAGAGTGCTTCCACAGGGAAGACGGGTCGACTGCTTTCAACTTCAACACTTGTTTGGAAAATACGGAGTATTGTAGTAGCATTGCCCAATTTCTACTTCAGTCCGTTCGACTGCTGTGTTTGATCAAGAACCGGTAGAAGGCGCTAACGGTAGCTCTGGGCACGGACCACCGAAATATTTCCTCCCACAAAACCATCCGCTCATCCTCTTCACTCCATCACCAACATCATGCCTTGATTCTTCAATGTGACGGCCAGCGTGCAGACGCTGGCTACATCTACATCCCAATCCAAACCGATGGTCCTCTTTTGGGTATCGTCTCCACTCGGCAGCATGCTCCTAGAGCCGCCTTTCAGCGGTCACGACCTCGGCTGAGCGTACCAAGAGTGCGGAGACCGACACCAGCCGTGTTCCGCTGCATAGCTCGACATGCAGCTCCCGCCCACCAGCATAGCCGACCTTAGTATTCGACCTTCACAATGCGGACGATCACAGCAATGTCGACGCCTCTGAGGCGGATAGCACCAGTTGCGATACGCCAGAGTTCACGGAGATGCTTCTCAAGCACCCGGGACCTGCAAGCTACATGGGGTTTCATAGGCCTAGGGCGAATGGGTCAGTGACCTTCAGGACCACTCACACTGCGCAATTCGCTAACATTGTTTGTAGGCTACTCCATGGCGAAGAACCTCAGAGCAAAAATTCCAGCTGAAGATACACTCTTTGTGCACGATGTCAATACCGCTGCCACGGAAAAGTTTCTCGGAGAGAACCCTACCGGTGTCCGAGTCGCTGACAACGTGCGAGAGATCGCCGAGAAAGCTGTAAGTAACTCTCTGCTCTATCGTTCCCTTTGCATGATGATACCCTTCTTTTCCAAACTTTATGATCTAAGTTGGGGTCACTTGTGGCTCTTCCCCTGATTTTACACTTCATAGCCAATCCTCTGATGCAAACCAAACACACGTCTTTGCTCTACACCTTGGTGATTTCGTGAGACTGACTGTAACCAGGAAGTGATTATCACAGCGTTGCCAGAGCCTCAGCATGTCAAGGGCGTGTACAAAGCTATGCTGGAGCCGCCCACGTTGCTCATGGACGGCTCTGTGGCCAAGGAACGTCTCTTCATTGATACGTCCACTATCGACCCCATGACATCAGGCGATGTTGCAAAAGCTGCACACTCATCTGGTCAAGGGAAATTTATCGATGCCCCCATGTCGGGAGGTGTTGTCGGTGCTGCCGCTGGTACACTTACCTTCATGATTGGTGCTGCGCCTGAAGTTGTTGACCGAGCTACTGAAGTTCTGTCGTTGATGGGTCGGAGGGTGCTACATCTTGGTGACCAGGGTGCAGGTCTAAAGGGCAAGCTTGCGAACAACTATCTGCTAGCACTCAACAACATTGCCACTGCCGAAGCTATGAATATGGGTATTCAGTGGGGCCTTGACCCAAAGGCTCTTGCTGGCATGATCAACATCAGCACTGGCAAGTGCTGGCCAAGTGAAGTAAACAACCCTGTACCCGGTGTCATTGAGGGCTCGCCAGCAAGCAGAGGATACGAAGGAGGCTTTGGAGTTGCCCTTGCCAATAAAGACTTGAAGCTTGCTTTGAAGGCTGCTGCTGATGCGAATGTCAAGCTTGCGCTAGGAGAGTCGGCAAGACAACTGTACGAAGCGGCAGAGAAGGCAGAAGACTGCAAAGGGAAGGACTTTTCTGTTGTCTACCGTTATTTGGGAGGCAAGGAATAGACTAAGCAGCGGTAAAACCAAAAGAATTACCCGACCATGTTCGAATGTCTTCATGATCATCGTGTTCTAGTGTCTTCACGGGGTGGCCGTGTCACGGAGCCGCGGTTATACGCCACAGCTGAGCCACACACGTGCGTCATCGGTCTCCGCGCTTCACTGTCAGGCGACAATCATGGCTTCTACAACTCCACACCCACACCATACTCACGGTCGCTCGAACCCTGCATATTTACAGAAGAACCTCCTGAAATCGCTATCATGTGCGGTACCGACTGCTTTTTGATGCTTCTCAGCGTCCTCTTCCCACCCATCGGAGGTATGTATTCGCCTGCTCTAGGCATCCGCAGCTAAAGCTGCTATTGTACCGCTCACTGTACAAAGATCCACGCTGATACAAAGCACAGTCTGGGTCAAGCGCGGCGTCTGTTCAGGCGACTCTCTCATCAACATTGCACTCTGCTGTCTCGGCTTCCTTCCCGGTCTGCTGCACGCCTGGTACATTATCCTGCAGAACCCAGATCCATACGACGGATACCAGCAAGCGCACGATGGCGAGCGCCAAGGCACCACATACTACGTTGTCTCGCATACAGGGCCACAGAGGCAGGGAGGCATGAACTATGGGACTGTGCCGAGCGGACAACCAAGCAATGGACAGTTTCCCGGTCAGCAGAGCGGCGTAACAAACCAAAATGCGCCGAAGAAGGGTGGCAAGAGTGCGAAGGGTCCGGGAAGTGCGCAGCCCCAGCAGGGTGGAGAAGGAAGCAGCAGCCAGCCTGAGGGTCCACCGCCCACTTATGCGGATGTGATCAAGGGAGATAACAAGGTACAGCACCCATGAGTGTGTTTCCACGCTGCAAACTTCGAGTTGTAAAAGATGAAGAAGGGCGTTACACTGCATTGATGAAGATGAGACGAGGGTTTTCTGGAAATGGCGTATAGGCTGGACTATGATAGCGACGGAGTTGCCAATAACTGTTTCAAACTGGACATTATCGTTGAACAACAATCATGTCAAGTCCTGCTACTGAAATTAAATTTGTTGGACGTGTAGATGTGGTAAAAGAAGACAGAACAAAATCCATCTTCAAGGGACATATATATGTCACTAGGCCTTGCTGTAGTCTCATTAAAATAGGGTTGCAATCAGGACAGTACCAATAGGACCATGCCCTCGAAAGCGTGCACACCGGGTAGTTCTCGACACATTGCAGGGTATGAAAGTTTTACTTGGAGCGACCATGACGTCCGTTATACAGCGTAGCAGTGCTTACTTGTTTGAAACAAGCACTAGAGTCAAGTTCAGCTTTGGATGATTCCTGTACTTCACAGTCTGCGTCCCCGATATCACGATACGTGCCGCAAGTCTGCATGTAGACGTCATTGTGCGATTGCGTGGCTTGCAGGACGCCCACATGAACTCCAGACTGCAAGGCACAGATGCGCGTTAGAAATCCTCCGCGGTCTGCATTTGTGGTGTAGAGAAGAGAGCCGCGTACCCGCGTGGATGCCGCTCTTCCGTGAGAGCCATTCTGGACCCCAACCTGAGAGACTTAAAGACGAGAGCTACCCCAGCCGTGCGCGCATACTTTCTTTCGACCTTACCTCCTGCTCTTCTGACACTGAACCTCCAACCGGCGCCTTCAGGCAGTAGATCCCGTACACGCTCGGTCCATCAGCTACAGAACGCCTCACAGGCTGCGTGACTGCCCAACAACTACCTCTTCTACAGCAGCTATATCGTGCCACGACGACGAATCAAGGAAACTCAATCAAGATGCGACACAAAGCTCCCGTTGATTCGAGGATGAATAGCTGTGGCTCGTGAAGCGGGACAACGGATCAAGCGTTTGTGCCGTGTCGATGTTGTCACTGCCCAGCCGCTTGGATCCAGTATTCCTTGCTTGAAGCGCAGCCAAGACGCCTTCAAGCACTGCTCAAGCTGCTCTTGGCTTGCTTAGATGGTGACGTGTGATCTTTGTGCATCGCGAAACCCCGAGGAGCAACCAGCGATCCTCCCGTCCCCGTCGACTCTAATTGGAACCTCTTCGCCCAACGCTACCAGCACTGCCGCGACTACTTTAACTAGTCCCTCAATTCGTTTTCGAGGCCTGTGGCTGAGGCAGATTTCGCCTTCCAATTCGCTCGTAATCAAAGCATCAGCCACAGTTACGTGGGTTCTGCGAGTCGTCAAACACCTGTTTAATTACGTCGCTTGCGTCCCCTTTCCTGCTGTCTTTCCATTCTCAAATCTCCTTCATAACACAAGGCAACCAGGCAACAGAGTTCTTCACTCTTGCCTTCTCTCATCTTGCGCCACCTACCCCATATTTCATCGGCCCTTGACAGCGCGCGCTTGTTTGACCAAACACTGAGCGACTGCATTCCATCTGTTTTCGCCCCCAACACACTGCCGAACGACAAGCTTTTCTATACGACACTCTCACAAGCATCTGCGCGTCTGAGCTCCACTGTGGGAACATCGATTAATCCTTTCCTCGCAACTAGGATTCCCACGTCGGCGAAGTTGCCTACCCAACCGTACCAATGCGTAAGTGGAGCTGCCATCTCCGGGCCCATCGCCATCGACGTCAAAGTTGCACAACAAAACAACACATCGTTATCAATGTAACACCAACTAACATCCATCATGGGTTTAGATGCAGTAAGAAGGCAGGCGCATCGCGCCGCGTCGCAAGGCGGTAATGGAGCTATGAACTACAACCCATTCGCCAGAGTGCGATCAAAGGATCTGCCATACGACGAGGAGAACCGGGTTGAACGCACACGATCTGAAGCAGACCATGCCCCAACGATCGAGGAGCAAAGACGACTCGAAAGCCAGGAGGCGGCCAAAGAATTCGGTGGACCTCACCATCACACCACGGAGCCTTCTGATGCCTCGCCAACCACAGCTTATGGTGTCTCCAACTTCGACTCCTCGGCTGACCGAGAAGCGGTGCCGCAAACGAACGGGAACGTCAGAGATGGAAGTGATCGTACTATCGTAGGCTCAGAAAGTCAGGCCACCGATGGTGTTACCAAGCGTGGCAAGTTCAAGAAGCTCTTTCGCAAGGAGCACGAGGGTGTAGACGAATCAGAAATTCAGAACCAGACGTCCCAGGATCTTTCACTGGAAGAGAGGAAACGCAAGGCTCACAAGAGGAAGATCCCCGTTGGGCAGCAATTCCGTTTTGTTCTGTTCGGAGCCTGGATCAACCTTCTGCTCGTCTTTGTTCCTGTGGGATTCGCTGTCTACTATGCTGGCTTGAAGCCCGTCCCAGTCTTCATTATCAACTTCATCGCCATCATCCCACTCGCAGCTATGCTCAGTAACGCTACCGAAGAGCTGGCGATCAGAGTTGGTGAGACTATGGGAGGACTGCTGAACGCTACATTCGGTAACGCTGTGGAGTTGATCGTCTCGATTCAGGCTTTGATCAAAGATGAGATCACTATTGTCAAGACCTCACTCATTGGCAGTATGCTTTCGAACTTACTACTCGTTCTGGGCATGTCATTCTTTCTGGGTGGTGTCAACCGACCTGAGCAGTTCTTCAACGTCACAGTCGCGCAGACCGCAGCATCGCTTCTTGCGCTTTGCATTGCTTCGCTCATCATCCCTACTGTCTTCCACAACACGATTGCCGAAGACAATGACGATACCGGTGATGCGCTCAGAAACCAGGAACTGTCTCATGGCACTGCGGTTATTCTTCTGATCGTCTACGGCTGCTATCTCTTCTTTCAGCTGAAGACTCACGTCGAGATGTACAACGCCCCAAGTCAGAAGGTCCCTAAGCGCAAGTCGTCCAAACTTGAAGAGGGTGCCGCAAACCGTGGCGTTGCTGCAATTGGCGCTGGTACTGCTGCGGCGTCAGGAGGTGGTGTCAACCTCAAGTCTCTTCTGAACCACCCAGATGATGAGGAGGAAGAGGAAGAGGAGTTCGAGTCGCCATCTCTTTCGGTTATCGGTGCCCTCGTTACCCTTGCAATCTCCACTACCCTGGTTGCATTCTGCTCCGAGTTCATGGTCGACAGCATTAACGGTCTCACCGACACTGGCAAGATCTCCACCACCTTCGTCGGTCTTATCCTCCTCCCTATTGTTGGTAACGCTGCCGAGCACGCTACTGCTGTCACTGTCGCCATCAAGGATAAGATGGATCTTTCCATCGGTGTGGCTGTTGGTTCTAGTATGCAGATTGCTCTGCTCGTCTTCCCGTTCATCGTCCTCCTCGGCTGGATCATGGGCAAGGACTGCATGACTCTGTACTTCGACACCTTCCAGATCGCCACTTTGTTTGTTTCGGTGTTGCTAGTGAACTACCTAATCCAAGATGGAAAATCTCGTAAGTACCACCCTGCCGTTCAGTCTAGAATGCTACTAACACTCGTTCAGATTGGCTTGAAGGAGTCTTACTCATGGCGAGCTACATCATCATAGCAGTCGCTGCTTGGTTCTACCCTGAGATCGCGGAGAACCAATGCTAAACGCTCACTTTTGTTTCTTTCTCGCTGTCATATTTCTTACTTGTAGCATATCTCAAGACTGCCGTGGCGTTGGGAAACGGGAAGCCTTTAGGGGAGCACACAAACACTGTGCAGGTAGTCTGGTCTTCCTTTCTTACCAAATTCTAGATACCCAAGTACACTATGTAATGTATTTTCAAACAAGTCAAACAAGTCAAACAACACGAACAACGAACGATTCGCGACAGGCCAATTTGCATTTCATGAATTACGTGAGTGATCCGCAAGGCATGTTGAATCTTGAGATGAAGCGTGCTTTCCCTGCGAACAGGCATGACGTCGCTAATGGTACGTCTCTCAACGTGTCTATCGCCAATCTCCAAAAGATACACCACTGCATTTCGCAATCGTACACCCCATTATGCTGGCTACGACGTTAACCAGCATCGTGCTGCTTGTTTCTCGAGGTAGTGTGGAGTACCTCAAGTTGCTCAACGATCCCGTCTTTCCATACCGCCCGCTTCACTCATCTCTCACTTCGACCACAACTTACCTCACAATGGCTGGCAGAGAGCTGTTCATCCTCGCGCTTCTACGCGGGGCTGCGCCTTTGTGGAAGCGGCTCTCTCACCATACTCTCTCACTAGCTTCGCTGCCTCTCATCGTCGTCGTCGCTCGAGACGCGTGCGATATATACAAGACTGTCGGGTCTCTCCCCATCCTTTCCTCCTACACTCCACTTCTACCGAAACCTACTCCCTCTTCAAGCTCCCCTAGTTAGCCCTCTGCCTCACCACTGCCATCTCCATTGCACACCACTATTCGTAGCATATGCAAGCATACATCATACCTCTACATTTGTAAGAGACAAGTCGCACTTCGAACCTTCTCGACCCGTGTCTCTCTTCTCCGGTCATCATTGAACGACTGGATCCTTCGACTATCACAACTTCGCCCCAAGCGTTCGCTTGAACTCTTCTCCATCTTACTTTCGAACAAAACTTCAAAGGTATGAGCGACGTTCATTTATGAAGGGTTTAAGCTTACTCTTGTGACAGACCTTTGGCACATCAACTACGGCTCTGCTCATACTCAATCTTATAATCTCACATCCTAGTCAAAGGTCGGGCTTACACGCAAAGACTATTTTTACTCGAATCATCACTGACACCTTCCAGAAGAACGGTATTTTGAGATGAACGACGACGTTCCTGACCGCCAACCTACTCCAATGGAAGCAGATTCTGTCGAAACGGAAGTTTTACTCGGTGACAACGAGGAGTATGATTCAGAGTTCGAGGATGTGAATACCTCCACGGACCCTGTTGACAATGAAGCTGTAGCTAGTGACGGACGTGATGCAGCCCTGACGATCCTTGGAGACGATCACGACAACCTTGCGCACCAAATCCCGGGTGTCGAGTCGCAACGGGAGGTGACACCTAGCCATGTGGATCAGCATCAAGAGCCATACGAATCCGTAGAGGTCGTTCTTGAACTCGATGGCCAACTTCGGAACCGGTCACAAGCTGATGTGTTCAATACCGGTGATAACCATGAACCGCAGAACTACGATGTCGACATGGCAAACAACACACCATATGAAGCAGCGTCGGTCAGTGGCACACAAGTGTACAATTACACAACTCTCCACAATACCTCCGACCCTTCTCAGTCTGAGCCTATTGAAGAAGACCCGTCTTCACTTTTCGTTCCGGAGTACAGTCCTCCTTCACATTCTATACCCATCCCTTCGCCGCCTCGCACGAGTAATACTCTTGCCCCTCCAATACCAACGTTTTCTCATCCACCTGGAGCAACGCCTGACAAACGTTCAGTATTCGCCAGAATGAAAGACATGCAAAGGATAGCAAGGGAGAGGATGAAGGCGTCCAACCAGCGTGCAGCTTGGTCCCGGCGTGATGCTGAGCCCGATCCCCAGGCGTATTTGGCTACTGTAATGTCAGGTACCACATCTGGAACGACAATGTATCCTGTGGAGGAAGATGAGCTTGTTCACAGACAGGCTCTCGCTGAGTATGACAAGCAGAAGCGCCACTACGAAGCCATTGAGCTTCAGCACAACGGCCGGCTTCCGTTTCGACAAGACGTCGAGTGGATGCGAATCAAGGGCGCCGAAGACGCTCGACTCAGGAAACAAATCCGCGACCGGGCCAAGGTGAACGAAGGCGACGAGCCGGATTTGTTTCCACCAATATTTCCCCAGACAGATGTGTTGGATGGAGACGCAGATGTGATTTTCGGCGATCATGATGGATCGCGTAAACGCCGTCGACGTGAGCAGCCGCGCAAGCAGACCCAGAACGTCTCAATGCAAGACGCTGAATTACAGGCTATGTATGTTGCTCTCGAAGCAGACGAGGATGCACCTAAGAAGAAAACAAAGAAAGGAGACGGGCGTGACAGCGAAGTTCGGGATTCTCAAACATCGACAAACAGCAAAGCATCGAAGTCCAAGTCAGCAAGGCCTTCCCGTGCAAAGGCAGCAGGAAAATCGGCACCGAAGGGATCCCGTAAGACCGCAAAGGACAAGAGGCAACTCGAGATTGCTACAAGACAAGCAACTTCTCTTTTTAATGCAAACGTCTTTGAAGAGCAGGCCGGCATGAACGCTGCGGATCAGCCGGTATTCAATTCAAAGGCAAAGCGAGACGCCCTGAAGGAGTTGATTGCCAGTGTTCCCATTCAAGACAAGAAACAGGCCAGAAACGACATGAACAGTTTGATTCAAGCTTCGAAAGACTTCGATGGGCACGGGGCGTGCAAAGTGGCAGGTGGCAGTGGCAACTGGACCGTAAAAGGAATGAAGACCTCCCTCAAAGGCTATCAAGTCCTTGGGAGTGCATTCATGCGTCGGCGGGAGAACGACGCGCAGGAGCCGAAAGGCGGACTCATGGCCGATCAGATGGGACTGGGTAAAACCCTTATGATGCTGGGTGAGTGTACTCGAGTCCATGACTGACACCAACTAACAACGGTCAGCTAATATCGTGAACTCTCGCGACGCCATGATCAGAACCGGCTACACTGGTACCAGAACAACACTCCTCGTAGCGAGCCCGGCGCTTTTGACCCAATGGGCGGCTGAAATTCAGCAGCATACGAACTGCAACATGAAGGTGATGCGTTACGGCGCAGGCATGCGCCCCGACTCAACCGCTGCCAAGACGATCTTAGAGGGCCACGACATCGTCCTTACCACCTACAGCGAGGTTATGAAGTCTTATCCGAAGAACAATCCCCCAATTGAATGCCAGACTGCTGAGCAGAAGATCGCTTGGTGGAAAGAAGTATACATGAGTCATCGAGGAATTCTGCACACGATCAAGTTCAAGCGTGTTGTGCTTGATGAAGCCCAGGCGATCAAAAACCACACATCACGAACTTCCATTTCATGTCGGGCTCTCATGGCGGCGCACAAATGGGCTCTCAGTGGTACACCGATCCTGAACAGACTTGACGAGCTGTACCCCTATTTCAAGTTTCTTAACGTGCCGCACACTGGCAGTTTCAAGATCTTCAAGAACAATTATTGCGGCAACGGTGACGCGGACAATTCTGAACGCCTCTTGGTCCGCCTTTCGCAATTCATGATTCGACGCACGCACGCTGACAGGATGTTTAATGCGCCGATTCTGAAATTACCACAGGCGAACCAGAGCACACACTGGTGTGAGTTCAACACTGTCGAACGCTGCATCTATATCATCGTCCATCAGCGCTTTGCCAAAAACATCAACATGTTGGCCGAGAAAGGTACGTTGGAGAGATCTTACAGCAATGTCCTGGTTATGTTGCTACGTCTTCGCCAGCTTACTGCGCATGTGCTTATGCTCCAATTTGTTATGAGAGATCTGCTGGAGCGCGAAGACATTGAACGCATCAAGGAGGTCGTCAAGGAACAAGCCGCAACCAGCCATATCCACCAGGGTCGTACTATTCTCGCCATTCGGAAGCAACTGGAGGCTCATGAGTTGAGGGAGAAGAAGAAGACCGCTGCCAAAGCCGCCCGCAGGATTGCTGCGGAAGCCGCTGCAAGAGCCGCCAACGAGGAATACGAAGAGCCTGAGTTTGACGAAGACGATTTTGAGGATGATGACGACGCACCTGTTGAAGGACCAAACGACGAGGACGCAGACGAGGGAGCGTTTGGTTCCGGTCTCGACACAAGAGCTGAACGCAACAAGTCAGGAAGAGCTTTCGGCAAAACCTACGACTTCCATCCATTTGTAAACAGTCTTAGCGTTGGTGAAGCCTGGGAGCAGAAGAAAGAGAAGGCCAAATGTGGAGAGTGCGGCAAACGTCCGCACAACCCCTGGATGACGGCATGCGGGCATTTGATGTGCGACTATTGCTACGAGGAAGTCATGCATGCCGCAGCAGAATTGGGCAAACCAAATGGAACGTGCAAGGCTTGCGGTCAGACGTTCTATGTTTGCAGTCCTGTCGAATCTAAAGAGGATGAAGAAGAGGTAAATGTGCGTGGAACCCGTGCCAAGGCGAAGCAGAAGAAGATGAAAGAAAAGGAGCGCCTTGATCGCGAGGACATTGCGGACGACTGGCTGAGTCTAGGTGGCGACGAAGTCCTACCATCGGCCAAGACCATTGCGATCAAGGCCCAGATTCTCAACTGGATCAGAGAGAATCCGAGCGTCAAGATCATTGTCTACACGCAGTTTCTGGCCATGTAAGTGTTTCTCCGTTTGGCTCTGAGAGCTAGCTGACGGTAATCAGGATCAGAATTCTGGCAAAGGTCTGTCAACAAGAAGGATGGAGGAGTGAGCAGGTACGTAGCAATTCTTGTTGAAGACATGTGCTGCCATGGAGCTTGCTAACATCGACCACAGTATCATGGCAAGCTTAGCCTGAAAGCTCGCGACAAGTCCATCCAAGAATTTGCCGACAACCCGCAGTCGAGGGTGCTGCTAGCATCTCTTCGGTGCGGCGGCTTGGGTCTCAATCTGACCATGGCGTCCAAGGTCATCATTATTGACCCCTGGTGGAACCAAGCTTCGGAGCAGCAGGCTTTCTGTCGAGTGTTCCGTATTGGCCAGCAGGACGAGACATTTATGAGCCGAATGTGCGTCAAGGACACGGTGGACGAGCGGCTCATTCAGATGCAAAAGCAGAAACAGAAGGAGATTGACGAGGTGATGGATGACCGTGGTAGAAGGATCAAGAAGTAAGGCGCCACCTCGAAGCTGGCTGCAGACGTTGCTAACCACCTTGACAGGCTCAACATTACTGACCTCATGCGGCTGTTTGGCAACATTGAAGAGGGCGAGGATGGAAAACCCTTCATTCTTGTCGATAATCCGGATGCTGCCGGTGGCTTCTACGCGGATGCTGACCACGAGGGATATGCTGATGAGTCTTGAGGGGTGCAATGATTGGTGGCAACAGCTGGACATGGTGCTCTTGGGTTGAATGCTGAGCTGCTGCGGGTTCCAGCGTTTCTGGGTGGGATTTACAGAGGCCTGGAGGGATTCAAGGCCATATCCAGGAGTGATACTGGCTCCTGATTACTATCGAGGCTGCCATTGGGCGTTGGGGACAGTTGCTTTTCCCATGCTTTAGCGCGCTGAGGGGTCAAGATGGTCCATCTTGCAGTATTGAGCATACACCCGGTTCCCAAAAACTTCAATGAACATGATGTTGGCTAGTAGAGGTGACGTGAGAAGGTGATGTTGGGTGTAAGTGGAGCGATGGCACGATGGTCACTGGCGATCGGGCCGAGCCAATGGCAGGCCCACCATTGACGTCTCCGCAAAGCGGATTATGCAGTCGAAGATTGTCACACAGGCTGAAGGCATCGTCGCAGCCCTGTCGCACATTCAGCCAAGCCTGCAGCCGTCGACGTAGGCACTGCTGTGCAAGCATACCGAGCAGTACCTGGAGCAGATAAGGCAGCGTCGCGTCCAATCACAAGGCGGCAGATAGCGAGGGCGCAATTCACTCCGGCCTCCCGTCCATGTACCGGGCGCCGTGAGCACAGCACTCGTGGGCGGTCGTAGTGGTGGCTCGCCATGTTGACAGCGACTCTCACACTGAACCACGACCGACAGTGCGACCGACAGTACTCGCCCGTGGCTGATTAATGTCGCGCTGAAAGGGCCTCTCTGTCACCTGTCATAGCGCCTCTCCCCCGCCATCGGAACCCCCTCCACAGTCTGTCTGCGTACAACGACGGACAGACTCGACGCGTGCCCTGGATATGGACATGGACGACCTGGGCGCGCCCTCGCAGACGAGCACACAGGCGCCAGCCAAGAAGGGCCGCCGAGGGAAGAAGAACGCCGAAGAGGACGAGGCCAGCAAGAAGCGCAGGTGCATTTCCAGCGCCTGCGTGCCCTGCCGAAAGAGAAAGAGCAAGGTACGTGACTACGTGACTGCGTGACTGCGTGACTGCGTGACTGCGTGACTGCGCGACTACGTGACCGTGTGGCTGCTGCTGCCGCGAACCGCTTCTCCGCGGCCACCTACCTACGCCCTGCCTACGCCCACTGACACCGACACATTGACGCTGACTTGCACAACAGTGCGACGGCACCACCCCTGCCTGCTCCGCCTGCGCCGCCGTCTACAACACCGAATGCATCTACGACCCCAACTCGGACCACCGCCGCAAGGGCGTCTACAAGAAGGACATTGACAACCTCAAGACGCGCAACTCGACCCTCCAGACGCTCATCCAGGCCATTCTCAACTACCCCGAGGAAGACGTCGCCGGCCTCGTCCACCAGATACGCACATGCGAGAGCCTGGACTCGGTCGCCGAGGCCATCATCGCCAAGGAGAATGGCGAGGACGACGAGGATGAGCCCGTCAGCCCCATCTCCACGCCCGCCACCACCGCGGTGAAGCCCACCTTTGAGAACCAGCTGAGCGGGAAGATGGGCGAGCTGAGGCTGGAGGACGGTTCGACAAGATACATTGGTGGCACATCGCATCTGATCTACCTGGGCCAGCACAACGAGACGGCGGATTCGCCGGATCCCTATGCCGACGACCAGTTCCAGCAGGTCGAGGACCCCTACTGCACCTGGACAAGCGTCACATCAGACCCAGAGCTTGTGCAGCACCTCATCAGCATGTACTTCTGCTGGCACTACAGCTTCTTCACCACTTTGTCCAAGAGCCTGTTCTTCCAGGAGTTTCAAGCGGGCAAGCCACCCCCGGGCTCGGGCAGAAAGATGCAGTACTGCACGCCATTGCTGGTCAACGCTATGCTGGCCCTGGGCTGCCACTTCACATCGCTACCTGGCGCACGCGCAGTACGAGATGACTCTGCGACGGCGGGGGACCACTTCTTCAGAGAGGCCAAACGGCTTATCATGGAAGAGGACCTCCACGAAGTCCCTGCGTTGGCGACGGTCCAGGCGCTGGCGCTGATGTCTGTACGCGAAGCTGGGTGTGGAAGAGAGGCAAAGGGGTGGGTGTACAGCGGCATGTCGTTTCGCATGGCCTGCGATCTCGGTCTCAACCTTGGCATGCACAGCAAAGACGCAATCGACGAGACGGAAGAGGATGCTCGGCGCATCACCTTCTGGGGCTGCTTTCTGTTCGACAAGTGCTGGAGCAACTACCTCGGCCGAATGCCACAGCTCGCCAACAACATCATCACAGTACCCAAGTTCGACGTCTTTCCCATGGAGGATGCCGAGACCTGGAGTGCGTACACAGACTCGGGCATTAGCCAGGCACACTCGCAACCCTCGCGGACAAGAGCTGTTGCGCTGCAGATATCGAAGCTGTGCGAGATCTCGAGTGATCTGATGCAGTTCTTTTACAACCCTATTGACATGGACAAGGCCAAAGGCAAACAAGCTGAGCTGAAGAAGCTGAGCGAGATCCACATGCGCCTAGAGACTTGGAGGAGAGATCTTCCGAAAGAGTTAGAGCCCAAGGAAGGTGGCCTACCACATATGCTTGTGATGCAGTAAGTTGCGATGGATACTTGTCCTCGACATTGCTAATTGAGTGGCAGTATGTTCTTCCAGCTGCTCTACATCCACCTGTTCCGGCCCTTCCTAAAGTACAACCCTGACAATTCACCTCTCCCACCCAACGTCTCGCCACGAAAACAATGCACACAAGCTGCAGCCATGATTTCTAAGCTCCTTCGTCTCTACAAGCGATCACACGGCCTCCGCCAAATCTGCAACATCTGTGTCTACATCGCCCACTCAGCATGTACAATACATCTCCTCAACCTTCCCGAGAAGAATGCCAAGCGCGACATTATCCACGGCATCAAACACCTCGAAGAGATAGCCGAGGGGTGGCTGTGTGCCCGTCGCACCCTCGGTATCCTTAGCGTGCTAGCCAAACGCTGGAAAGTCGATCTGCCGGAAGAGGCCGCTGCAGTACTGTCGCGGACAGACGACAAGTTTGGGCCGTGGAATGAAGTCAGCACGCCGAAAGCTATACGCGCCGAACCTCTCATAGTTGCAGACCAGCAGCCCACAAGCCCGACACAAAAATTCTCCCCAAGTTTGCAGCCGTACAGCATGAACATTGCAAGCGTGGCGACCCCCAACTTCACCGCCAGGACTACAGCACCAACGAGCAGCGCTGGAAACGCATACGTAAGCCACCCTTCATCCTACGCCCACCCCAGCACATCGTCCATCACACGCGATCCATCGTCTGTCCCACCAACGGATCTCACTCACACTCGCCTCCAGCGTCACCCCTCAGACCCCATCAACCACACCACACCCAACCACACTGCACACACGCCCGCGACACCGGCATCGACACAAGCCAGACAGTCACTCGACGGTATGTCTTCGGCGGGAGCGTCACCCTCTCAGCTATTTGGCGGCGTGGACCAGCTTATCCGCGAGGGCCAGGATTGGATTTTCCGAGACCAGACGCAGCTAGCGAGCGGGTTCGACAACTGGAGTAACCAGGAATTTGGTGACATTGCGAGCTGGTTCGCAAGCACGGGTGCGTCGCCGGGGAATGCGGCGTTCAATGGTGTAGGCGTTGGTGTTGGTGGAGTGCCGGTGCCAAACGCGAATGCAGCCGCGACGATGAACGGGGGACCTGTTGGTGGTGCGCCGACTGGATACAACGTCAATGGCGTACCCACTAGCAACAATCGGAGCGTGAACGGGAGTGTGAATGGTGTGAATGGTATGAATGGGACGAATGGGACGAATGGGATGAGCGGGATGAACAGCATGGGAGGGATGCAGGGCTTCACCTATGATGAGCGGAGCTGGTACGATTACCAATAAGGCGAGGTTTGGGTTGAAGTTGGAGGAGAAATGTGTTGTATGCTATGCTGTGCTATGCTATATGAACAGGGATATACCAATATTGGCGGCGTTGAAGGAGTTTGTTTCGTTGCACGCCAGGAATTTAAATAGAGGAGAGGAAGGGAGCATGCATGGTTACTGGAGTTACTGAGAATAGATATATCCCAAGTTTTTTTTGCTTGTCTACTTTCTCATCTTGATTCATCAATCTAACAAGACTTCTATTTCACTTCTTTCCATGCTCTCCTTTTCCCTCTTCACTACCCGTCTCCTCTTATGTACATACGAGCAAATCCTCCCTCTTCCCCTACCACAAAGCAATATGTACAGCGATGTACTCTCGAATCGAAGGAATAGAAAAAGAAAAACGACGATGATGATCAATGCACCCATACAAATGCCTGGATGCACTATCCAAAGGCGTCCACACGAACCCAATTGCAATCCAAGTAAAACGCCGGGGGAGGGAGTCGTAACTTCGTGCTCCGTCCGTTTGGGAAGAAAGATTCAAAACAAACAAACAAACAGAGACAATGCTTCGCTAATCAAAAGAAGAAAAAGAAGAGAAGAAGGTGAGAAGAACAAGAACAAGAAGAAGACGCTATGCAAACGATATAAACAATCCCATAGCATCATGGTGTATGATGGAATAGGGAACTCAGAAATCAACACTCCACCTCAGTCGTGGATCGCGCTCCACCACACCACGGCTGTCAAATGGGGCGCGCAGTGGTTCTTGGTCGTGATGCACGGCGCTCCAGTCTCGCGAGATGCCGAAGCCGCTGCCGTTCCACTCGTCTCTTGCATTCGAGGCCAGGTCTTCGTTGGAGGGCGGGAGGCGGATCTTGGCTTCGACGAGCGGGGCTGAGACGAAGCGCGAGTTGAGGAGGGCGCGCGGAGAGACGGTGTCTTGGAGGCAGTTGAGGGAGGAAATGTCCGACGAGTTGAGAGGGGCGCGACGGGCCATTGTGCGCGGTGGGGGGAGGGAGTCGGACGATTGGGTGGAGTAGCGGTAGTGCACTTGGCTTGGCTTTTCGGGCAAAGTGTTCTCGTCGCTGCTGTGTAGGTTTGGTGGAGAGCCGTCTGCGCCCGAACCGCTGGAGACGACGGTGGAGAGGACCGGACGACTCTGCCGTAGCGTGACGGTGCGAGGTGGCGTTGGTGTGGTTCTCCCTCGTGCGACAGTGTCGGCGGATTGGCCAGAGGAGTTGTGCGATCCCATCGTGTCTGTCCTGTTCAGGGCAATGGCGGTGTCGCGGCGCTTCTGGCGCCTTGAACTGGTGGCCGAGGGCGGTCGTGCTTGGGGGGTTCTGCTCCTGTTGCGGCGCTGGCTGGACACGAGATCGGTATACGAGCCCTGGGGCGTGATGGAGGGCAGCTCCTGTGTCTGACCGCGCTCGAGCCTGTGCATCAGCTGGCGCGTGCTGACCTGTCGCTGGAGGCTCAGCTCGACGCGGCTGCTGGCACCGCTGCCACTGCGGCTCCTGTTTGTGGCTCGCTCTTTGCCCGACATGACGCTCGCCTTGGGCGGGGGCTGCAGCATCCAGCGGTTGTCGGCGACATCGGGCGACGGCAGACTGACGACGGGGGGGTGCAGGTCGTTGACGGGCGGGGCGCGGGCCGAGTAGTAGCTCCCTGACCTCGAGGTGCCCGGCCTGCTCATCTTGTAGCCGAGGACGCTGCCGACGCCGCTCGACGAGGAGCCCGAGGTGGTGTGCTGGACGGGGATGGGCGCCTCGTCGAGCCCCCACAGGTCCTCGTCCTCGCGCTGGTAGCGCTTCAGGTTCCACGTGTCGTCGTCGAGGGTGTCGTCGCTGAGGCGCACATGGTTGGCGCCGTCGCCGTCCATGCTGCTGCCATTGTGGCTCACGACGGTGCTCGGGGCGCCCACCTTTGCCTGGCCCCTTGCGCTGCCCGTGTTGTTCCTACGTGCTCGTCGCGGCGGCGGCCCAGGGCCCAATGCGATCTCTTCGTCCCAGTAGGGGTTGGTGCCCGTGGGCTCCGGGTGGTGGTACGAGTCTGGGTGCTCCAGGACCAGCTTCTCGCGTGCCTTGCGGGCGCGCTTGGCCTCTCTCCGCCTCTTTCTGCCGTCGTTGTAGCCGGTGCATGGGGCGCATGAAGCGTAGTGGAAGACGGCGCTCTGTCGAGCAGCATTAGCATTGCCATTGCGTCAGCACACGGGAACGGCAACACGCAGACGTACCTGGACTCCGCGCAGGAACCACGACATGCCGGCCGGCGACGACACAGAAGGGGCGCCGGGAGCAACACGGTTGGTTCTGCACGTGTACGATTCTACAGCTCTACAGCTACAGGGCGATAGGAGGGGGGCGCTCGAGGACGTTGCTCGCGTGCGCTGCGACGGGGAGGGGAGGTGCCGGGCGAGAAGTGTCTAGGGCACAATCACACAGAGCGGGTTGGAGAGTCATTGCAGCCCTCGACGGAACAAAGGCAGGAGCGGTCGCAGATTCATGGACAGAGGCAGGAGGCAGGACAGGAGACAGGAGGCAGGAGGCAGTCGCGGTGGGTGCGCAGGGCGGACGGGAGGACGGGAGGACGCACGATTGTTTCGTGCAGGAAACGGCCACGGACCAGCCAGGCAGTCCAGGCAGTCCAGTGCGGTACCGTGGTGGAGCGTCGACGGTCGGGCGTGGGCCGATGACGAGCGACAACTAGCAACGACTAGCTGTGTGTCTACTACGAAGCACAGAACAGCAGACAAGCCACCGCTGCGTCTAGTCGGGTTGGCGGCGACGGCAAAGGCCTGGCTGGAGCGGCTTCCTTCGTCGAGAGCACTCAGTCGTGCAAACAGGCTGCGGGAACATGTCTTCTTATTGCCCCGTCTGCCAACCCTCACAGCCAGCAGCGCGTCGAAACGAGGCGACGGTCCGTCCACCAATGCCGCTGCTTTTGGACCCTCGCGCTTGCAACAGCCGATGCACCACCCCCCAACCCAACAGCCGCCCGCACAGAGTCGCAGCGAAACGGCGGATGGATCTGCTGGCTCTCCCGTGGCTGCTAGCGCGCCAGGCCAAACATCCAGTGCACTCGTTGAAACTGAGACCACCGTGACTGCCAGCAGCCTCGCACTGCCCTTCATCTGCAAACAGCCCTCACATGCTCACCATGTCGAATGCTCCACGTCTGGGCGCACCTTCCCCATCTGCTGTCCGTAAACGGCAGTGGCCCAGCACCGACCCAACCCCGGCCGGCATGTTATGCATGTGTTGGCTTGCCTCTCGCTCTAGCACCTTTCTTAGTGCTGGGGAACCCATCCGCAACACCCTCTCCACCAACGACCGCTGCTGCAATCGCCCCTTTCCGCCTGCTTGGACACTGCAAGGCTGCTCTGCCCTGATGAGCAACCAGCATGCCTGCTATCAATCGCTCAACTCGTCCGTCTGTTCACTAGCGAGCCATCTCTCGTGATCCCAGCCCAGCACATGCACGTCAAATCGCGCAAATGGCGCCTCACACATGCATCCATCGGCCCGTCTTACTAACACTCCAGCCAGACAGGAGGTCCCAGTGTCCCACCCACGCCCAATCACGTGCACGGGGAAATGCCTGAAAGTGTGGGAGTCAAGTCGCCAGTTTCCACCTTGGCTTCGTCGAGAGTGTTGGCGATACCCCGCGTGCGGTTGAAGCCTAGGTCTGCCTTTGCAGAACCCTCCAGCACCACCCTCAACTGTGCGAAACAATGGCACCAATCTCACATAGCGCAGACACCATCTCGATGCGTCCAGATTGCAGGACACGGCCCTGTTTCTACGACAACGCGTCCTCGAAACAGTCTCAATCACACACAACACACCAGCACTCCGCCGCCCACCGCATGGCCAGAAAATCCCTTTCGCTTCTAAATCTGGCCTGCTCGTGCATCTGGAGTGGCCGAAATAGTGCTTCAGCTTCACCCAATTAGTGTGCCACTAGTCCCACCCTGGCTAGCTCACCACCAGCCACTTGCGAGCTGGAGCAGTGGCTTCAACTTGCAAGCTGGAAAGATGGTTATCTGAGGCATGTGCGGTGGCTCTTTCGGGCTGAACGAAGCTGAGGCTTTGCAGTGGAGACCAGAGGCTTGCTGGGTCAAAACGCTGAGGCTCTGTGATAGGTACGTGTGTGCATGTTCAGCACGATGATTGGAGTTGCGCAACCCACTGAGGACTGTCTTCACCGGCACGGCGATGCCGTTGTTGCATGCTCAGATTCAGCGTTGAGTGCCTGATATACTTTGTATTGGAGATAACGTGTGTTCAAAATGAGAGGTAAGATAAAAGGTTGGTCTTTTGCTCTGAAGAATGCATCTCATCTGCAAGACCTACATCAACAACCAAGATGCCTCAGATACAGTCTGAGAAGCCTTCTGGAGCCTTATCCACCCACCCCTCTGCAGACACACGCATCGTCACCCAGGAAATCGTCCAGTTCCTCGAGACCATCTACCACACAGCGTCGACCATCAAAGCCTTCTTCTCATCAAACCTCACATCAACACCACAGCCTACCACACCACTGCTCACCCAACGCATCGTCTCCCTCCTGGAAACCATCCACCACACACTCCACTCCCTCCAAACCCTCTACCTCTTCACCGCCTCCGACTTCCCCACCTTCGCCCTCCCCACCCTGCTCTTCGGCCTCTTCACCACCCTCTCAGCACCCCTCCTAA
>JAPEUT010000075.1:0-100037 GCA_027946375.1 Neodidymelliopsis sp. IMI 364377 | reverse complement strand
GAGGAGAGGTGAGGGGGATGGGGGAGTGGTTTGCGAGAATCGTGCAAATAGGATCTGCGCAGCTGGCTACAAAGTCAAGAGTCATGCGCAATGGCAGGTTGGGATATCATGCGAGCACGCTCGACATCACCGTGGATACGAAAGGGAGGTTTGAGGTGGATGGGTGGACTACAAGTCGGACACGATGCATTGAGAGCTATTGGATCAAACAGTGGCGTCTACGTCGTACTCAACGTCCGTCCGGATCACATACTTCGCGCCCTCGACTACGCCTGTCCCCTCATGCAGCAGTGCACCTGCTGCCTCGCCATGGGGGAACACGGCCACACTGCCCATGATGGGTTTGATCGGGTACGCGTTGATCACACCCTCCTTGACACTTGGAATGAAGAAGGTCGTCTCACCACCGCGGAAGTCGTCGTTGAGGTAGATGAGGAATGTAAATAGCGAGGATTGGCGGGCGTCAGATGGCGAAGAATCGTACTGATACGCATCAGTGACGGGGTCGATGCCTGAAGGTGGCCATGCACCATCTACGCCCAGATTGTTAGCAGTTGTAATATGAGGGAGTATGGTTAAAGATAACTCACCAATGTGACACCTGTACTCCGCGCCCGGCACATATCTATACACCCTGAACCTACGGTTGATGCCTCTGACCTGCCTGCCGCCCACAGATTCAGGCACGAAAGCCTTTACTCTGGTCCAAAGCTTATCGTGGAACGCCTGGTCGACAATCCAGTAGAAGTTGTGCGCGAGAATACTTGTATCTTCGCCTTGAGGTCGCATTGGTGCATCAGGGATGAACTCGATTGTCTCGCCGGCAGCAATGATGGATGAACATTCCTCAGGAGACAGGACGTCCTTGATGAGTCGGAGGTCTGGTACGATAGGATGCTTGAAACACTCTGTCTTGGGACCTTCGCCGAGCAGGACTGTGTCGTTTTGAGAGGAGAAGAGGACCGCCGGGTGGAGGTTTGGTGGCTTGCGGAGAGGGCCGGGTGTGGTCTCGATGATGCGGAAATGATCTTTCAGGTCCGGTGCAGAAGATGCGAAAATGGATTTGTCTTCAATGCTACGCCGAAGTTGGCGCGTGGGCTCTGTAGCAGGTCGCAAATTCCATGTTTCTTGAAGTGATATAGGGCCTGAAGTGGCATCAATGCCATGTGATGTGGTGTCAGTAGGACCGGTAACTCGAAGAATTGCGTCGAGAACTTGGACTAATTCTTCGTTTGAAGCATTCTTGCCCACAACACTCTGACTTGGTACTTGTACGTGGATCGAGAGCCCGGAGATCACATCCAATGTTCGCACCCAGCGGCACAGGGCACCAAGTGTGGGTGTCTCCTTCCTGATCCGCATCTCTGCTAGTAAGATCATGGCATCTGTGTATTTGCCATCTGTGAGTGCCGCTGAGATGCGTGCTGTAAGGTTGCTATTTTCTGCGCATATAACTTAGCAAACAACTCGTTTATGTCGATACCTGACATACCGGCCGCAATCATCCCCGTAGTACTCGCTTGTCGGAAGTTGTATACTGCTGCTCTGAGGTCTTTGCATGCCTTCGACTTGATCAGAGCTGGGTGTTCTGTCAAAGACTGAAGTGTTTCTACGGCAATCTCCATCTCTTCTGGCGATATAACTGCATGAATACTTGGGGCTCCCAATGTAGTACCCATCTCTTGTGGTGGGCTCGGGAGCCCTGTTGTGGCCTGCTTCTTCACGACATTGCTGGCTGCATTGTTGCGCTTGCGCTTCGCCATTTTGATGACAAGACCGAGGTACAGGTGATATCAAGTCTGATCACAGCGATCTCTCTTTAAACAAGGTCCTACTGATTCTTTCGGTGCTGGTACGGTGTTGATTATTGTTCGAGCTTTGTAGGTATCAAATGTCTCATGAGATCTGTGGAGCGGTGGCGTTCACAAAAAGTTAATCGATAAGATCGTGCACGGCCCATGTGGGCCCTTTTTCTCTCCACAATCCGCCCTCGCCCGACACTCATCACTCCGCAAAGCTTCAGCTTCAGCTTCACTCACCGAGTCTGCATCATTGCTCGTGATACCATGCGATTCGATCTTGACATTGTATCTCGAGAGCCGATATCTGTCAAATGGGAGACTCCGTGACCTAAGATATGAACGGGACACGAAGCAGTTGCTCGCTGAGCGATCCATCAACATACCAACCTCAAGCCTCGGGCTCATCTCATTTCTGGATACAACATAAGCAATTATTCTATGAGGGGCAATTTCTTGTGCCAAACAAGGCGGCTGAAGCCCCGTATTACAACCTTGAACTACCGACGCCCAGATCCTCGCTTAGTACAGTGCAATCACTTTATGCGGTTATTCCGGTCCGTTAGATGAATAGCCTGTGTTGGTCACAGCTACTGCTGCAAGATCACTTTATAAGAAAGGTCGGAGGTAATCAGAGAACTACAAATCATCGACTTTGCGAACTAATTGACTTTCCTGGGAAAAAGATGCACCTCACTATCATAGGTAGTCTTGCACTTCTCGCTGGCTCAGTTTCGGCGGCGGCAAGCGATTGGCAACAGTGTATGTCGTGAAGAGTGCATGTTATCGTTCTTTCTGACAGCTCGCAGGTGGTGGAGTGAATTGGAGTGGAGAAACATCATGCGCTGCAGGATCGGGCTGTGTGAAGCTCAAGTAGGTCAACCGTCGTATTCTCCGACCATCTTCCCTGATTGTTCGCAGTGATTACTATTACCAGTGTCAGCCCGGTGCTGCTGCTACAACTCTAATCACGTCTGCTCAACCTACTGCTACTGCTACTGCTACTGCTACAAAGACCAGTGCTGTAGTCGTTCCAAGCGCTCCCGCCGCGACCGGCACGCCAGCAGGATCTGGTCCAGGCACCACCCTCCAAACCGGTTACTACTGGATACGTGCTGTAGCTGCGCCCAACTTCCACAAGTACATGCAGACTAAGCCCCTGTATGCAACTGGTGCTGCTCTCCTTGGCGACTACACCACTGCCGGCCAGTTCCAGGTTGTTGATGGCCAGCTTGTCCAACTCGTCTCTGCTCCTGGTGCTGCTGAGAAGCTTCTCTACGCCGTCGTATCTGAAACAAGATACATCAACGACAACTCGCTGTCAGTTACCTTTTCAACCACCAAGAACACTTATGGAAAGTTCGCCTGGAATGGTGATGGCTTGACATGGTCTGTTGCAGGCATCACGCGACCAAATGCTGCAGCTTGGTATGTGTGCACTGGACAGCAGCTGTACATCAACCTGGGTAACTACCTGTATCAGACACCGGCTGGTTGTTCGGATCAGACGATTCATTATTACAACGATAAGACAGCGAACGCATAGAAAGGGAGATGAGAGTTAGGTCAGCGCAGATGTACACATAGCTACTTTGGTCATAAATTTTTCAATACACTCACTGATCAGATATCGCTAGCAGTCTACTTGATGGACCTCACCTGTGATCTCTGTTTAATTACGCAGCTGAGCTAGTGCGCAGCTGATTTGCAGACATTGACACACCGCTGATTGGCAGCTTGTCGTAGAGTTGTGATACGTTTGAGGTTTGCCTTCAACTCCCTTCGCAAACAGTGCAGGCACTAAGCCTTCAATGGCAAGCACGAGAAATGACTGAGTTGACAGACAACAGAAGTCAACCATGGGTGAGACACCCTTTTTTGACTTACCTCGCTACCAAAGTAGGCGCCTCCAAACACTTCTCGAGACCATCGTTTCTTGTTCCAAAAATCACCCACCACCACAAACTCCAAACTCAGAAGAATGTATCAACACGCTCCCACACTCTTCACCATAGCCTCGACTCCCCCAGCCCTGGCCCCGGGCGAGACACCGCCACTTCTGCGCCTACCACCAGAACTCTGCCACATGATCACCACGATCCTCGATTCTTCGCGCGATGGCTCATCACAGCCGCTCCGATTATCACATCCAAACTTCTACCACGGCATCCCACGACCGAAACACAGTCAAGCGAGTCTTCTCTGTCTCGAACGCTCTACGCATGCCCAGACCAGACTGCTATACGCGTGTAGAGCTTGCATGCGGCTACGACACATTTCGCAGTTTGGGCGGTCTAGTGCTGAAGAGATGGTGATGATGAAGAGACGGATGTGCGTAGAGTGTGATTTTATGTACAGAATTAAACGGCCTTGGAACTTTAGATTGCCGTATCTGATGCGCAAGTCGCTCTATTCACCGGATACGATGGTGTGGGTTGAAGGGAAACCATGGATGTGGTGTTCCCAGTGTAGGAAGCTGAGAAGAAGAAGGCATGAAGTAGTGGGTGTGAATCGCGAGTCGTGGAATATTTGTAGAGGGTGCTGTGTTGAGCGAGAAAGGCAGCATATTAATGTTGCTCAGTATGTTATTGAGAAGGGTATAGTATTGTGAGGTGGTTGGCTGTTGCAGCAAGCCAGGCAATGATAGAAGTAGGATACGATTGCTACCATCCACAAGTATTCGTTTCTGTCCCCCTCTTGAATTGGTATATCGATTAAGCCTTCAGGCTGACAAAGCCCAACTTGTCAATCTCGTCGCCAGATCGACCGAGGAAGCCTACAAAGCTGTATCCGCTTGAAGCAGTCTTCTCAACACAAGTACCAGTCTTAGTACCAGCGCTTAGGCTCTTGCCTGTACTGGTTCGCAGCTGAGCGTAGAATATTCTTGTTTTGTTGTCCTTTTGTCCTTGGCATAAAGTTGCACTGGTCAGGGTCTCCCCTGAGCTCAGAGTCAAAGTAGAGGCTGCACCGCCAGTACCACCATGCGTGAAGGTCTGGCCAGAAGACAAGCTCAGCGCAATACCATCCAGTCGCTCCTGTCCACGAAGAGTAACAGTCGCAACTTTAGCGGCGCTAACTTTCGCCAATGCGTCGAGGTCGTTGAACCAGGTCCCAAACTCTCCTCCGTATGCGTCACCGATTCTCAGCTGGCCTTTGAGCGTCCAAGTGAAGTCAACTAGCACGGGATTATGATCGCTGAGGATGTTACCGTCTTCCTGCAGGAACATGTCGCCCGCATAGTCAAACGTGGTAGCTTGGAGGGTGACTGCAGAAGATCCGCGGTACCAGACTTTGTCGACAGTCTCGCAAGTAGTGTTTGGGGAAGGGTTGTCGCACAAGAGAGCATCACTGCCTCCTTTGGGTACCACGCCCTTTCTGACAAGTTCAATCCACACATCCTCCATGCCATTTTCAGTGCCAAAAACGGCAGGGATATCGTCAGCGCGCGTGTAGCGCGAATTGGAGTCACCAAAGACGACTACAGGGTTGCCAACAGAGTTGACCTTGATGTGGTCCGAAACTTGACGGAGGTTGGACGCTCTGGCTGAAAGATCCGCAGCAGTGGTACTGTGTTGGGTTGAGTGATTACTCCATGTATAGATGTGTGGCTTGTGGTCTTACCCAGCATCAGCGTGCAGATTGTATGCATCAACCCAGACACCTTCGGCAAATTTGACTCTCATGAAGGTGAAGCCTTTCGGTGTGAGGCAGTCTGCGCTACTGTTGAAAAGCTTAGTACAATCTGAATCTACAATGATTCGCTACTTTAGAGCCAGCATGATAGATGATTACTCACTCAAAAGTGCTGCATTGGTTCCACTTCACTCTCTCGAAATCAGTGTATGGAAAGTTGCTCAATGAGTTCAGTCCACTACCGACAGGAACACCTCCACTTGTTGGTGTACGATATGGGTGCTTATCGTTCGCATACAAAGTGGCATGGTAGTTGAAGTCTTCTTGGACATGAATAAGGTCCATGTCGTGCTGTGTGAACAGTTGCCCAATGCGTGCCGTATTAGCGGTCTTGTCCCCGGGCACATCGTTGCCATTGAGGACTTCTGGAAGGCCAGCAACGTTGAAAGTCAACACGTTGAAGGATCCAGCCGTCTGTGCCCCAGTGAATTGAAAGAGGGGGAGAAGCGAGATCAAGGTCGACAGAGTTGAAGGCATGTTGAGGTCTGGATGATCTAGGTCGATACCCCTTCAACTCTTGCATGGTTGGACAGTCTTATGTACCCCATTGCGACTTCATACGCTTTCACGCATCGCGACAACGCCGAGATGGTATTCCTAGTGCCAACTTCCACAGCGTCTTTGACCGGAAATGTACTGTGATCGGCGAATTGTAAAGGAAGGTGGAGGCACGCATGGTGACTTCGCGCTGGAAAATAAATTGTCGCGCGATTCTGTCACGGCGTATTGTCTGAATTGAACGACCGACACATTGAGATAGTCGTTGGGAGTTAGTGCCTCCGTGGTTGTGAACGAATCAGCAACAGCCAATCGTGCATGCGCACAAGGACGATCGCAATTCGATAGAGCCGAATGCTTGTTCACTGGTACATGCTCTTCGCTATGACAGGTGCCAGTGAAAAGAAAGGCAGGTGGTTTTTCGTAACGGTATCCTTGAGGCTCAAATGCTGTTTGGACTTCAGGTGATGGAACCTCTATATGACGTCATGTTACTGCATCTGTAAACGCGCAAGAAGCGGAGAGGTAGCTCAAGACAGACGTGAAATGTAGTTTTTGGACCTATCCTACCTTTATCTTTCACAATTTAATCTTCGCCGTGTCGCTGAAAAAAGTTTGTCTAGGAAGGCCTAGTAACGAGGTGGGGAAACACGAACACAACGCTCCAAGCGTTGCTCATCATGTCGCTCGTTTTTTCCTTCGGTCCTTTACTGTTGTTTCCCAAGCAGCCCGATCACAAAATTCCAATATCGCTGATGATGAGGCTGTGAGTTACAATCCCAGCTAGCATTTGCTAGAAGTCCACCATGGTTGCTGGATGAGGCTGAATAGTGGTGTGAGGCTGTCGAACCTAGAGAGTGAAGGTAAGAACATCGAACCAAAAGGCTAGAGCACCTGCGCGGACTATTGCGTCTCAACAGAACAGAGCAGGAGAAATATGGAACAAGGTGAAAACGCGACATGGAGCCAAAGTGTTTTGAGTATTAGAATTGATTCATCGAAAAAGCTGGGGTATCTATGCGCCACTCGTGATCAAGAATGCGTACACTCCTCATCGGGTATCCAGGGCGCACTTCCATATCGTACAAAAGAAAACTTCGGCATGCTCGTCGTTCATTACAGCATCCTCTCCAATCGTAGTCGTAATGTCGCTTTGGTCGCTTCGCTCGCACTCCGCTTCCTTAGACGTCTGACTCTCCCGCCTCAAGCCTCGTACTAGCATACCGTGCCAATAGAGCAACTAAGACGGGAAGCTATTAGACTCTACTCGTGTGTGTGGTACGAGTCCTTCGGCCACCGCCACCACGTCCGCAGGTCAGGCAGGAGATGATAATGCCGAAGAGCGAGACAATGGCGTTGATGATGGCCTTCAGTCCGGCTGCAATGGCGTTGACGATGGCCATGATGCAGTTGCCGATCGTACGGAAGATGGACTTGATCTGCGATATTGTTAGGAAGAGTTGAGTAGCAGGAGTATGAGTGAACATACGCAAGAAACTACGGCACCCATGTTTGCTGGTGTGGTGTGTTTGTTCGATAAGTGGTGTTGTTTATGTCGGGTTTGACTTCGAATGTGGTGGTAGAAGAAGTTCGTTTGCGAGGAGGGTGTTGTTGTAGTAGTGGTTTAGGATTTGCTTGAGGAATGAAAGCACAAACAAAGCAGCTTCCTCACTTATAACAAGTCAGGCCTTCCCTTGCGCTTGGAATTGACGTCATGCCCTTGCTCACCTCACCTCACCGCACGCGCCGTGCATGCCAATTTCCTACAGTTCAGGCCTGCAGCGTGACTGCAAACAGCACACGCCCATGCTCGCCAAAGAAACCTGATCTCTCGACTGACGTTACTAGCAATCCCGAAACGGGGCCGATCAGCAGAGAACATCTCAATACAGTGCAGTAAGCAGGGTTGAGCCTTGTTTTTCCCGCGTTTGGAGAGTCATAAGCCACATGCTTATTTTCTCGCATGCCGTCATACGCAGCGTGAGACCTCCCGATACTGCACTAATCTGCACACGCTGTGGCTGGAACGCCCCCATCGACAATCTTTTCTGTAACACCGCCAGCCTCTTGGAAACTCTTCCGAAGAGATCATCTCCCGAGCTTTCATTTGGGGTGTAATGATAGCCAGCCGTTGCGCGTCGTGAGCCTTATCCTACCAACCAACGGTGCAGCCACACCACCTGCGTCGTATCGGCCGAGCTTGTTCTCCGCAATCGAGCGTTTTCATGACCGCACCAAGCAAACTCTGTGTTCATATCTGGCACGCTGCATCGCGCATGTCCCAAAGCGGTCGTATCTTCTGACGTAGCTGTGGCTTCAGCAAAAGTCTCTACGATCCAACGCTCTGGATCGAGCCGATTTGAGTGACGCCACTGGACAAGGATGCAAAAACAAGGTAGACGCGCAAAACAGGGCAGCTATTCTCGTGTAATCTCACGGTACTTGTCATGATGCAGAATCTACCGGATGTTTCTCGTTGTTTAATGAGTTTCCATAGAGAGCCGTTGGTGCTAATTTCGTTGTAATGAGTGGTCCAGGTCCTAGTGCTGATACTGTTCCAGACCTTGGTGTGGCTGCGACGAGTTGGTCTGGGAGCTTGCAGCGCGCCGTCCACGACAAAGAATGGATCGCAGAGCCTCTTGCCGAAGCGGCCTCCACCTGTCACTGCTTAGCGCAGACACGATTGAGACGTCAACACCAAGACAGCAAACACCACACCCATCACGTACTGTCTTTGACTCCACAGTCGTTGTTGGCCTGATGAACGCCCCAAAGCTCACATCGATAATGCCGCGATGTTCTCCGGCGAAGGATGCCCTGGTTGCTACCAAGTTTACAGAATCGTAACAGTCAGGATCCACTTGTCATGGTGCTCCAGATCTGCCCCAAGTTACAGGGCCTGTCACAAAATTTACGTCATATTGCACAAACGAACCCTTCTCATGTTGAAGATCCAGCCGCAGCAAATGTACCCTTGGCTTTGACACAAAGGTCTCCCTTCACACTCTCGAGTGTTCCAATGATCTCGGTTGCGGGTCTTGGCTCAGGATCAGACTTCTTTGTCAAATCCTTCTGCGGAGAAAGCCAGGATAGCCATGACTTTGTAGGCTCGGCTTCCGGTTCTGGTACGGGCATGGTCTGGGGTAGCTCCGGCTTCGTGAACGAGGCGCGCAAGACGTAGAAGTCAAGGCTGTACGTGGGCTTTGCGTATGTCACCTTAAGTGAAGTGGGACGATGAACCTGGTCTGCATCTCAAATCAGAAAAGTAAACTTCTTCCCTAGAGGTCAGGCACATACCAATATTTCCACTGGGTCCCTTCACCATCCTTGCCATTGCCTCTTCGAAGATGGTCGCAATTGCACCACCATGCGCAACACTAGGCCACCCAGAGAGTCCTCCCCCTATCCAAACCACAGCAACCATTTCTTTTGTGTCGGCATTCCAGAATGCTCTCTGCACTCCTAACCCTCTTGTCCCACTCATAGCACCCAGCAGCCCTGTCTTCTGCGCATCATCATTGATTTCCAGCCATGCCTTCGGTGCTTCCACACCTGCTGCACTCGTCAAAGGTACATCTGAGTGCACGCTGTAGCTCTGCTTGCGCAAGTCCTTCACGATGTCGAGCTTATCGATATCGGCATTCAGTGACTGCAATATGAGCGCATCGTCGCGCGACCCAGGTTCAGGCAGGCCAAGAGGTGCAGCAAAGTGTCGGGCGCCGAGACCTGTGGATATCCCTAGAGCGAGGATGCTGGCATACCAGAGGTAAGACCACCGGAACTTCGATTGCAGAGGGAGCTCGAGAGGTGCGAGGAGCGTGCGCGAGCTCCGGGAGGATCGGATGGCTACATTGAAAGGCGTACGATGAAGGAAATGGCGCGCGCGAAACATTATGTACAATTGCGCTGCACTAAGAATATGGTGTTGAGATGGTTTGGATGTGAAGCTCAAAAGATTCACCGAGGCTCAACACTAGCCTGGCTTGGCGATTGGAGCACCTGGATTTACACCTCGACAACCAGCTTCTCCATCATTCTGTCTCTACAACTTCGAATCAAAAGGGCTACCATATTCAGACAATTCGCTTCTAGCACACAGCTGTAGGACTACCTTAAATTCTCCTTGTCCTTCGAACGGTTGTCAACGTGCACAACATTCAGCTCTTCGAGCTTCACACCATGGAACATGCGGACCTGGCCACCATTAGCTCTCATATCTATGTCATGCGAGGATGTTCTCCATAAAGCCAACAAAACTCACGTTGATGCCCAACAAATCTAGCCCTTCTCCCTCACCAAACTCCTTCATCCTAGGATCGAAAAACACACTGCTGCCACATTTTCCACAAAACATGTGCAAATTCCTCTTTGGTCCAAATGAATAGCTCTTTAGTTCTTCTTCACCGCTGATTATATGAAGCTGCTCACGCGACGGATACACAAGGTAGTACCCATTGCGCGAGCAGATAGAGCAGTTGCAGGACACGACTTTCCATTCCGGAAGCGGCGGCGAGAGGGTTACAATATAAGAAATGGTACCGCAGTGGCAGCTAGCAGGGTAGCTTCGGACGTTTGACGCGTCGAAGGTAGGTAATGGAGGTGGACCTGAGCTGTTGCTCTCGTTGCTGTTACTCATCTTGGTGGTGAAGGTGGGGTAGGTGTAGGTGATGTGCAACACGATACGACCTTGTGCTACTGGCTCATCTTGAATGGCTTTGAGGACGTGCATGCATTGAAGTACAGGTATATATACATCAGGATTGACTTGACAGAGTTCTACTGATCAAATACACAACGACCTCGGAGACATCCAACTATGTCTCCGCAAGCTTGGCGGCACTAAATACAAAGTTTCCGACCACAAGACTGACGTTGCTTGCAAGCATAGGCTATCACTGTAGCCTGCCGCTAGTCATAGTCCACGTACATTAAACTCTTTTCACTCGTGCTCGCCAACTCCTCCCTTCCAACATCAAAGAATGCACTATTCGCCAAAGTTCCGCTTCGCAACAGCAGCTGGATCCTTCGCTTTATATTGGCTGGAGCATGTTCAGTCAACGTGATGAACGTTCTCGTAGTTCCAGTGATCCACTAGTATGCTAAGGTGTTCGTCCACAACGAGACCGAGATCTTTGACCTTGACGTTCATCTCAATTGAGTATATCTTACCAAAGCGGATACGAGATTCTTTTACAAGGTAAGAACTCGAATCTGCTGCCATCACTTCGATGGGTTCTTTCGTCAATCCGTGTTCGCGCTCACTCGCCAAATAACACGTTTCGGGATCTATGCCAGTGTTATAGACCATCGCGTGCTCAGATGGGTCGCAGCCACGCGCGAAGGTACCCTGATTCCTGTAGGTAGATATCGCACAAGCGTGGACGAATCCCCTACATACTGAAACCACAACGAAGCGACGGAGTTGAGTATAAGTTCTTCCGCTAAGACGAACGACCGTGAACGCTTCCGCGTGCGGTTCAATCGGTGCATCTAATCCGGCAGCTTCGACGTAGAGCAGAGAGAATACCCGCCCTACCCTGAAAAAGATTCTCGCTTCAGCTCCTCTCCGCATGTGATACGATGGGTCCAAGTTGTCGTACCGTTCTTCCTCTGGGCTCCCTGCAAAGGGGTTTGTAATCCCTTGACGAATATCCTGAGGAACAGGTGGAACCGTAATGGCCTCTGAATCTGACGTTTTTGCCGTAATCTCACCCTCCTCTGACTTGGAAGTGTAAGGCACTGCTTTAGACCAGTTGTAGACAGGCTGGCCTACGTTGTCAAAACTGACATAGTAGTAATCGTTGTACTCTGCGCTCCATATCCAGGCAGGGTGCCAATCTCTCTGAGTTTGAGACACCTCTTGTCGCGGACGTTGCTCCAACGAGTCCCGCGTGGTTTCCAGATTCAGATCCGAAGGAGCGCTTTCTACATGATCTTCAGTCATGTGAACTCTCAAAGCCTCCAAAGAATCCCATTCGTCGCCGGTGAAAGTTTTTTCGCAAGATTGACAGGCTATTTCTGTTGGTATGGGGCTATCCTCATGAGCCAAAGTGCTTGGCTTCGATCGCGAATCACCGGTTGCCAAGCTTCCTTCATCGCTTTCGAGGTCATCCCTCTTTACATGAGGCGGGATGGCATAAAGTGAGAGCTCCTGTTGGTGTTTTCCAAGATGGCGACGAAGTTGCGCCAATGAGGGAAGCTTCGCGCTACAAAGTACACAGCTAACCTCAGTGTCCATGGGAGGTCGTCTTTCGCAGGCACTTATGAAATCTCTCAAGCGCTCGTCACTAGGAATATTGGAGTGCTGACTTCTGAGATGCAGGCGAAATGTCTCAGCCGAATCGAACTTTTGTTTGCAGCCTTCCAGACACTCCCAATGTTTTCGATGCTCAATCATTTCGTGATTGAACCACTCGGATTGTGACTCATACATGTGGTCAGCAAGTCGACAGTCCTGAAATGTACACATCTTCTGGAAGTCAGAAATGGTCGCAGCTTCACAATCTGATCTGACTTACATAAGGTTGAAGGTCTCGATAGACATGCTTGTGCCACGCGACAGTGTCTTTGGCAGACATGAACCGAAAGCAGAGTATGCATTCGAAGGGACTGCCATCTTGGCCACTAAGTGGTAACGGTGGGGGGACGCAGCTTGGCTGCATTTTGCATAGAAGATGCATAAGATGTCTGCGATAGTGCATCCTCATAGAGGCTCGTCTCGATCTCGATAGGAGTGGAGCTCATTAACTTGAGCACTGACGGTATGGACGACGCTACAGTGGATTGGATCTTTGTGGTAGGCGCAATAACATCAGTCGTTACATGCTGTGAGGCAGGACCTTCATCTGCCTGTGCGATGCCATGTTCGAGCTTATTGCGATGTTCCGCACGATATCGTAGGTACTGTCTCCGACGATATATGCCTTGACCAAAACGACGTACCAGGTACTCTCTGGCTTGTGGGAATTTTCCGCGTACGTGGTCGACGTCGAAAGTCTCGTAATGTGACATGTCTATCAATATCGACTTTTTGAACTGATCATGAGGCGCCGGATTTCTGATTACAATGGACAGGCGCATTAGACAAGTGTTGATCGCAGCCATGTTCGAAACAAGTTGCTCAAGTTCTGGTACTGGCCGTGCGTGACCTTCGTCCTCAGAGAGGTCGCTTTCCGAATCCGAAAAATCTTCCCAGGGTTTTCGCTTCCCGGACGTGAGTTCTATCGTCTCATCTAAGACTTCGGCAAGTTTCTGCAGAAGCTCGACAACCTGTCCCTGTATGTGGGATGCTTCACGAAGTCGATAGTCGAGCGAGCTTCTCCCATATTTATGAGCTCCAATATTACTGGACCACAGTCGAAATCGTCCAGCCTGATCCAGTATGGAGCCATGTTGAAGCTTTTGCTGGGTATTAACATTGGCTTCTCTGAAGCTAACGACGGCCTGTCCCAACCTCTCCAAGCATGCAAGCACGTGGCTCGCTATGATGGAGTTGTCGACGTTTTTCGATTCCATGCTGCTTTCCTCTACTTTTAGCTGAAGGTTTACACCAGTTTCCTGCAGTTGATCGGTCTCGTCGTTAGCCGGGAGTCTGACCTGACGAGAGGGAGAATGGTGCTTGAGCAGGGTCGTTGGTGAGAAGCGATGATGAGGTAACGTGCCACGAAACTGGGTTGAGTATTCGAGATGAGTGATTCAACCTCTCTTAGAAGGACTGAGGGATGATGTAGGGTTGTCGATGCCATGTCATCAGACTGAGGAGCGCTTATGCAGGTTGCCCGCACACGTGCCGCATTGATGGCTTCATCACCTTTTCACGGCCTTTCGCTGGAATTTCCAGGATCCCCGGTTGTCGAAAGTGAGCTCTTCCAATTCATTGAGGCTACGCAAAAAACAACACAGCTATATTCGTTCACTATCCCTCATGTCTGGACTCGAAGTCGCTGGTGTCGTGTTGGGGGCTCTACCACTGGTCATTGCCGCTCTCGAGCATTACGCGCAAGGCATCAACACAGCCAAGCGGTTCTGGCGCTACAAAACAGAGTTGAGATCGGTGATCCTCCAAGTTAAGACAGAGCATCGGATCTATCTCAATACTCTTGAACAGCTTCTTACAGGAATTGTGCGTACCGAGCACATGGCTGGGCTTGTGAATAATCCTGGAAGCGATGCCTGGCGAGATACGCAGCTGAACGATGATTTGAAGGAGAGGCTGAGTGAAGCACACGATGTCTACTTCGACAATGTACAAGCCATGAGGTCGGCATTGGCGAGGATGATGAAAAAATTAGCGTTGGACGATGATGGGAAAGTACGTTGATTGGCGCCCGCGCGCTAAATTCGTTCCTGCCCGATGGTTGCTAACGACGAAGTAGCCTCAATTTACCGATCCAAAATCTTTCAAGCATGAATACAAACGTTTGAAATTCAGACTCAACCAGTCTGAGTACGCAGAGCAGATAGAACATCTCCGGAACCGTAACCAAAACTTGACGAGGCTGACGAAGCAGTCGCTCGATCTGGAATCGACACGAACCGGAGGCAAGACCATGAAGTATCCGAACTTCAAAGCACTGCAGAATTATGCGCGTGATTTTTACCATACACTGAGATCGGGGATACATTGTTCAAGTGGCTGCGCAAACCATGCCGTCAATCTACGCCTCGAAAACAGAAACAAGACAGTTAGACAGGAAGATCTGCCTGAATTAACATACCGCGTGGTTTTTACTCACGCTTCGAATGAGAAGTGGAAAGAGGCAGAGATCAGGTGTATTGTCGATGAACCGAAGCGCGTACCTCTTACTTCTCATGTACCAAGTGCCAGCATGCTTTCGGCTCCCCGCAAACGCGTACAATTCGGCCAACTTGATCCCGCCACGCAACAGAGTCCATCGCCTGGCAGTTCTACTATCACCATAAGCCAACGGTACCGTTCACTGAGTACTTTTCCCAGCTTATCACAGATACATGACCTATGTCAAACAGTCCAGCAGTCGTGTTACTCGACAACAAACCCTTGCGCCGGTTACCTGCTCGATAGCTTGGATCGGAAACAGGGGATCTACCCGCTTCAGTGCCTGAGCGATGCAGTGCAGCAGCCTTGGTCGTCCTATTCACTAGGACAAGTGCTCACAGAGCAAGCTGTTGTCAATATATCATTGACGCAGACCGATAAGTTGCGCATCGCAGTGTATCTGGCTTCAAGCATGCTGCAACTCTATAAGACACCATGGCTTGACGAGACATGGAATCTCAAGGATGTTCACTTCATTCAACGGCCGGGAAACTCCCCTGCAGACATCTCGAAACAACCATTCGTGTACCGGAAATTAGAGCCTACTGTCACCGGTCGCGTTAGTCCAACGCAACAAAGCTACAGTATTATTCGCAACCAGACGCTATTTGCTCTGGGTATACTGCTCATCGAGCTCTGGTACGGCAAGCCGATAGAGCAGCTTGTCAAAAACGCCGACCGCGATTGTCAGGGCACGCCAGGGGTGGCCTGGTGCACTGCAGAGCGATTATTGAGGGCAGATCTGCCGTTTGAGGCTGGCAAGCAGTACGCTGATGTGGTGCGACGTTGTATTCGATGCGATTTCGACCGAACAGGTAAAGGGTGTAACAAATTGTTAGATTATTTTTATTATTCTGCTCCTATAGGATAATACAATATTTGGCAAAATAGTGTTTGCCTTGCTATAAGCAATCTAAAAACAATATCAACAATATAGACGCGTTAAGCAAAGAACTCGCAAACAATTAATAGATTAATGTTGTTAATTAACGGGGTCAATTATATGCTATAGTGGGTAGAGGTAGAGGTAAGGTGAGGAAGTAGGATGGATTAAATGGTATGTTCAGGATGCGGATTACTTTGTTTGAGAGATTACACATAACAATTAAATTAAAGTATTAACACCTATAATAACAAGGAATCCGCTCTCTTAACAATTTCTAAGCTAGAAGAGCTTATCAAATACGTTCTCCTCTGCTAGATATAATGTTAGTACCTAGTTCTCCTGCATTTCAGTTTAGAGGCTTACTATTCTTATCTGGTGCGAAGATTTCCTCTTGCGCATTGTCCTCTTTAGGACAGGACTTGTCCTCTGATCTGGAATCTCAAAATTAGCTACTTTTTCTACTAGTATCTTCGTGAGATTTCAACATACCTTATGCAGGCCCTGATGAAGGCAGCAAAGAGGATCGCATAGGCAAGGCCTACGTTCGTTCTGTCTTCGATTTCTGCCCGACTGGTCTGACGATACTGGTTGACAAGTTCTGTTACCCTTTTTGGGTTCTGTTGATATACTGGATGGGCAAATATCCGCTCCAGATGCTGCTGCTGCTGCATTCTTCGGGGCCGGGTTCTTTGCAGCATGGTATCTGATTTTGGCACCGTCTGCTGGGCGGCTGTTTGGAGGCCCCTTCGGCCTAGTAGACAAAGCCTCCATGCATTCAGAAACAGAGCAGGCGCTCTTGTTACTAAGGGTTGATTGATTGCTTGGATAGTAATCGAAGACATGCTAAGTAGTAGTTGTAGTAGTATAGCTTATTCTTAGTAGTACAGGAAGAACAGTTGTGAAGGAGTAATAGTGGAAGATGGAGAGCGAGAGGGCTTTTATAGGTTTTGGCCTACAGACTAAGTCCCAGCCCGTGAATTATCACAGCGAGTACCAAAGAACAAGTATGAGATGACTCACAACTTTAGAACGGTTCATGGTACTTGGATGGTTGAGTTCCACACTTTAAACATGCTATACTTATATCATCACAGCGGGGCATACTTAGCGCGAGCTCTAGTGAACCTGTACCGCTGAAGTTGAGGCAAAAAAAAAGGCGGAAGATATTCAGCTGGGTCAGAAAAATTATTTGGCTGGGTCACTAATCTAAAGTACCTAGGTAGTCAAGCGTACCTAGGTAGGGGACACAGTTCACAAGGCAGTGCAGCGCACGATGTGGCACCAAGAATACGTCGACCCCGCAGAGATCGGGCCTTTACAAGAAGTGACCAATCCGAATTTCTTTTACTAAGAAATGGCGCAGTCCTGCGAAGCATGCCAAGATGTTTTCGACCTTCGCGGGTAACGCGTTCATACTTTAGTTACCGTCTTTTAGTAGTCTTACCGCCTCCAGGACAGCCTTGAGCCACAATCTCCAGGATTACATATACGAAGGGCTCGTGTTTGGTGATGAACCGCACCAGCCACCATCTGAACTTTTACAATTGTTGTGCGAGGAGTACTATAATACATTATACATAGACGTAAGACGCGCACGCTATTACTGAGGTACTACAGCCCTATCTAGCACGATACCTACTGTTCTTGCCAACTGTGGTATGCTCCTCGCAGAGTCGTAGGACTCAAGAAGGTAGCTATTGTAGTGCATCACTAAATACGAGCTTCTTCGCAATTGAAGTGACCCAGACCAGCTTCTTCCCATTGCTTGAATGACATCTGCAAATAGTGAGGCACATAATAAGCTTCATGTTGAGCGGTAGAGTTGATGGGAAGAATCATGGTTGTATCAGAGCTATGAAAGAGAGCGCCTATATACAACGGGGAAATGAGTGAAGGTGTTAGGCCCAACATGGATTAGCGTGCCAGCGATCCCAAGTCGAGACACATACAAATGAAGTCGATGCACCTTTTGACTTTGGAACGCAGGGGCAGAGTTCTACAAACGTATGCGATCGCGGCAAGCACTCGTACTTGTATATATACATGCAACCATAGATATATACAGAAGCCCGTTACATTGCACATCATCAACCCAGAACTTGAACCGGCCACCAACATACGCTCAGCATGCTCCTCCAGCGCCATCATTCTCGCCATCAGCATGAACACCACCAAAACCATCATCCAAGACAACTGCAACTTCTTCGTGTACGCTGCCATAAACACCACTCCTCCGACCCAGCCAAATCCCCTTCCTTGAATGGTATCCATGTGGACCACCGCCATGTAGTCGTGGCTCGTGTGGAAAAAGATGCTTTTGACGTGAAGTGAAGACGTCTGTGTTGCAACATGTATGTCTGTTGCGGCGCGTGCGTGCGCGCGTTTTGCGACGTGTGCATCGAAAAGGCAAAAGAGGCGAGCATGCGGAAGAAGCTTCATCTTGTGCGCAGCTGCGTGTTGAAGCGCACTGTGTGCGGCAGCCTGAGTGTTGTGGGATGGGTGGCTTGAGTGTTGTGCGGCGGTCTGCTTGTGTGCTGCGCCTGTGGAGGGGAGGCGGGCATGGCGCCTGAGGAGCAGGAAAGCGAGGGCGGCTTGCGTTTTGGCTTTTGCGTTTTGGCTTTTTTTTTTTTTTTTTTTTTTTTGTAAATGCTCAACCCGGCGGGGGAGGCAACGCAGCAAGCCGGAGGCCGAGTACCTGGCCGTCAGGTACCGGATCAGGGGTCCGAGAAGGGGTCGGTGTCTGGCATGGTCGCGCCGCCGGAGGCCTTGACTGCTTTCACAATAATCAGTATATCTGCGAAAAAGTGAGGGGAAACATACAAAAGTCAGGCCATCCGTTGGCCACGACCATGGCCACAACCACACCACCCCACCGACGAACGGCAGCCCGAAACTCATCTTCTTAGATGATCATGAGCTGCCTCCGCAGCCATTGGCTGCCGTCGTGCGGGGGGCGGGGGCGGGCTTGTTGACCACCGCGAAGACCCCTTCTCGGTACCCTGATGGGGCGTTGCCTGACGGCCAGGCGGCCCCGCGCATGCCTGTGGGAACATAGGTCAGTCATGGTCAAAACAACGGTAGAGGTAGGCCTCTGAAACCAGAAGGAGAAGGTGGAAACTTACTGCGCTACCCTCCTTACCGCCGGGGAAGAAATATGACTAGATGTAATGTTACCTACAACATGTTAGCACGTAGTCAAACGATCGAGATGCATTGGCTTTGAGGATGCGAAGGGGACGAAAGCTGAGCGTGCGACAAATGGCGTGGTAAATCAGAGGAATGATGGAAGTTGTACTGACCCATAATGAATGTTGATGAAGAAGAAAAGAGGAGAGTAGGCCCTAGACGCGCGGTTTTATCCTGATGGCGCTCCTGCCCACGGCAAGCGCTTAGCATCAGGTCTCGTCTGCACTGTACATCGCAGTTAATCTATAGAGAAGGAGCAAACTGTAACTCCGCTGCTGCGCACCTTTCCATTGCGCCTGAGTTTGCATCGTACAATATCGCCAAGATGGCCACTGCGCGTTTCTACACCTCTCTCGCCTTTGAGCATCCCGAGCTTGCCGTGTACTCTATCCATCCTGGCGCAGTGGAAACCGATATGAACAAGAACGCGGGATACAAAGAGAAGAAGGAAGGTGAAGATTGGGACTGGAAGGAAGGTGGGGGTGCGGCAGACATGCTGGGTAAGTACGATGACGCAGGCTTACCGGCGGGTTTCATGGTTTGGCTAGCTAGTCCTGAGGGCAGGTTTCTGAAGGGCAGGTACTTGTGGGCGAATTGGGATGTTGATGAGCTGAAAGTGCGAAAGGAGGAGATCGAAGGATCGAATTTGCTGGAGATGGGACTCATTGGATGGCCATTCAATTAGTAAGATCAACGCCGAGTTTGGTATCCGCTGAGCGTGCTGAGTTGTAGTTGCACTTCGATGTATTATGTCGAAGGAACAAGTGGGTTTTGGTGACCAACGTAGAGTTGATGCCTCTTTTTCACCCTCTACGCTACTTCTGACTAGGAAGCTCTTAGCAGGGCAACACGCTCCGCAGTTCAGATACTTGTGTCCTATCCAGCTAGAAATCAGGTATGTTTTTAAACCATGGATGTTCTAATGCTTGACGAGCTGTAAAACTTACTACCAGCCCAAACGAGTATAAGTCAGATGGTTTGTTGAGCTCTCCCTTGAAATGACCTTCAGGACTCCGCCAGTTATCATTTCCAGCTAGCATTCCTTTGATACACCTAGGCTTTGGGAGATATGCTGCATTCTCAAAATTAGAGATTTGTACCTTTTCGATTACGACCTCTTGGTCAATACCGTAGTGGTTGACCAAAATGTTGTCAGGCTTCATATCTAAAAAAGATCAGTTGTTCAAATTGACCATGTGAAGAACCGTATCGTTGGGCTCACCTAGATGGACAACGTCGCGGTCGTGCATATCTGCAATTCCTTGCAAAGTAGCATTGAGAATTTCCTTCCGAGCTCGCACTGGCATTTGGTTCCGAACCAGGTTCATGAGATCATCACCCAGATATTCATATACAAACATGCGCTGGTCTGGGAAGGTATCCAATGGAAGTCGTATATGGGGAGTTTGAGGAAGTCTTGGTCGAATGTTCTCATTGAAGGCTGAGAATATGTTTTGAGGTATGTCTTTCAATATGAATTCATCTTTCCCAGATCTACAGAAGTATTAGTTATTCCAAAATACATACGACATGGGAGGTTGCTCGAACGATGCTAACCAAACGCGACCTCGGCGCGGTCTTTCCTGTATCAGCTTTTTGAAGAGATAAGAACGTCCACTTGAGCCAATCAAATTAAGGGACTTCAAAGCTGCCATCTCGATGGTCGACCGGGCATGCGTTTCTCACCGCGGGTGACAGAGACGACGATCGTTGATAAGTGCTAAGACTGGGGTCGGGAGGTAAACACGGTTGCGAGTCGGGTGTCTAGATGTCTCGGCTGATGCTAGTCCTCATCGGGCGATTCGCAGCTCAACTTGTAGCGAAGGCTGAAGTCCACAACTTTGCAATACAATACTACTTAAACACGTATAACATCACAAAAGCTAGAGCTAGGACGTCGTTCTCTAATAGGGATCCAAATAGGGACGCGATCCTGCGTTTCGAATTTTAGAACACGAAGACATTCCCTGATATATGAGATGAGATACAGCATGGTGATGTGTTATTCAACGGAAGCGCACAAATTACCTCTAAAAATTGGCCTACTAATTCCCTGATCACGCTAGCACGAGTTGAGACTCAAACTTACGCGACGGTAAAAGTCCGAAAGATCTTGCAAAGACCGTCTGCAATGAGCTCCTGTTCATATATGTTAGCCGTCAAGCAACTTCCAAGATATCTTACTGGAACAACTAACTGAACGTTCCGCCATTACAGAGTCGAATGTCTTCCAGCTGACCTTGCCATCACTACTTAATATTTCTATTGTGGCCACCAGATCTCCCGTGATTTCCTGCTGTACTTCTTGGACCAACTTTACTAGAATCACAAGCCTTGCGGTAGGAATAAAGAGTACGGACAGGTCGTTAGTTTGTTGGGACAACGGTGGTAAGACTGTACGATAGCTTTCGCAGAGTGGGTTCATCGTTAGTGTATCGGACTCGGGGGGACATTCCGAGAGGACATCAACAATATCTATCGACAGCTCCCTCTCCTCCTCTGCAACGACTATCTGCTTACTCAGTTCATCTGTATAGTTGCTCTTCCCTGCCAAACTTTCCTACCACGCATTGTGGGCAGCGTCCGTATCCACAATGAGGGCAGGCATTTGTATCATAAGGCAAGTTAGGTATACCACAATAGCAGCATTGCCATTCGTACATAGCTTTGTTCACATTATCGTGCATGTCGGATTTCTCGCTTTCGGATGTAGTGGACTCCGTCAAAGTCGGTCGTTGTACCGAAGGTTCTTGTGCTCTTTCGTCTTTATCAGACTCGACATCAATGCCAGCATTGATCTTATCGTAGACTCGGATAGAAGGCGGTGGACCAAGCTCGCGGGTCGATTTACCCAGTGGCTGAACGTTGGAAGGTCGGTTACGGTGTGGTTCTGCACGCGGGCGTCGCCAGGCCGGCTCGATATCACGGTACATGCTCGCTGGGTCGGTGTACGAGTGCGAATCGTCACTCATATCAGCATTGTGTCCGGATGGTCTAGACGCATACTCTTCTTCTGTGGATTCGTCAGGAATTTCAAACCAATATACTGACTATATGTCATACCACGTTCTTCACGGATCTGTTTTGTCATGTCGGCAAGCCTCTGTATCTCATCTCGTGTCAGCACACGCAGTACCATCACGCCGTCCGAATGCTCTTCAAAGCGTTCCTGAGCGCGCTCTAGTGCTTCAGGGTTGACTAATCTACGATCAAGACGGGTCCAACGAGCATTAGGTGGAACGTCTTTGCCTTTAACAGAATCCTGTTGTGGAGCAGTGCCTTTGGCGCCAATTTCGGAATCCAAGAAGATTGTAGAAGGGAAAGTCACGGCAGAAGCTGCGATTTTCTTCTCTTCTGCAATCTGCTTGGCTTCGGCATCGGCTGCGTCTGCGGCCGCCTTGCGAGCAGCATCTGCCGCGGCCTCTCGCTTGAGGTGCTCGTCCTTCTGAGCCCAAATGAGGTTCTCGAGCTTAGCAAGCTTGTCTTCGTAGCCTTTCTTCTTGGTATCCTCAGCCTTGGCTGCAGCGTCTGCCGCATCCACCTCAGAACTTGGATTCCACCTACTTTGTTGCTGTCTCTGATCGCTCTCACGGTGCTGAGACTCTCCAATAGATTCCATAGATCTCTTGAATGTTGCATGTTCTTGTATTCCATATAAAAGCTGAGAGTCTTTGTCGTTATCGACAACGGTCTCAGCATCTTGCCCAGTCGGAGCTCTCGCTTGCGTATTAAGCTCTATGTTCTGCTCCCCAACTCTGAACTGGCCAATTGAATGACCTGTTGTAGTTTTCTGAGCAAGCACACTCCCTGCGGTTCCAGCTTGAATGTCAAGGGAATCGCGTGGCTCATTCTGATCTTTGATAGTGTGAGGTATATTCCTGGAATAGTCGGGATCAGTAATGGTGAAACCATCTGCGGCCGAAGTCTGGGGACGCAAGATTCCGAAATCTGCAGGTCTCTTCCTCCTTGGCTTTGGTGATGTCTGCCGCGGCTCTAGGGATAGATTTGATATGTCTGGGGAGACATCATTACCTGTAACTGCTTCTCCCGGTGTCGATTCGATAGAGCAATCAGTGCAAACTCGATGGCCACATGAGTGGCAGCATGAATTCCAAATAGCGATCGGTCCGTCATAACATTCACTACAATACCAGACAGTTTCCCCATCACTATAGTTCCCGAAATGCTGAAGACCGGTACGATGGCGATCTGTCTCAGGCGGATCATCCTTCATACCATGAGGCTCATGCTGTTGTGTTGCGATTCCGTTTTCGATCACAGCGGATTGAAGACTAGAGCTTGAAGAATCACCGTTGGATTCTTTGTCGTCGTCTTCGTTGTCATTGACACTCGAAGGTATTGCGAATAGGGACAACTCTCGTTGGTGTTTGCCCAAATGGCTGCGGAGTTGTTTTGTGGATGATATTTGAGCCTGACACAGCGGGCAATGCGTGTTTCTGAAAGTGGCATCGCACGACCGGTGGCTCTGTAGCATGGCTTCGAGGCTTCTGTCAGCAACCAAGTGAGCGTGAGCACTCTTCAAATGTTCCTGAAATGCCGCCCGCGAGTGGAATGTGTGTCGACAATCTTCAATGCATACCCATTGTTGACGATGCTCCTGCAACTCGTGACTAAACCACTCTCGTCTCGATTCGTAGGTACGGTCAGGTGTAGTACAGTCTTCAAAAGTGCATATCTAGATTCTGTCAGTATGTGCTTGGGTTCGAAGTGACAGAGCTTACATATGGCTGCAGGTCATTATACACATGCGTATGCCAAGCGACTTCCTGGTCGATGACCACGAAATATCGACACATTGGACATTCGAACGGCGTACTATCGTGACCTTCTCGCGGAAGAGGTGGGGGCCGCAATTTGCCTTCGCCAGACTTTGATGAAGCGTATGATGTTTGCGATGCATGGTCATCGAACTCAGTGTCGTTATTGGACACCGGACCTTCTAAACTGCTTCTCATTGCCGCAGGGATGGACGAAGCCACTGTTCCCTCAACTCCTTTTGTATTTTCGTCTACTGCATCTAAGCCTTCTGCAAGTCGGCTCCGGTGTCTTTCACGATACTGGAGGTACTGCCTTCGGTGAGATATGGCTCGACCCATCCGATTAATCAAAAATTTGTTCGCCTCAGGGAACTTGTTCTTGACGTGCGTGATGTCATATGGCTCGTAAAACGAAGTATCGATATTTCTGGACCGCTTGAACCGGTCATGAGGCGCTGGATTTCGTATCGTACTTGAAAGTTGCATCAAGTTGGTGATCACTTCCGCTACGCTGGTGGTGAGCTGTTGCAGTTCAGTCGAGTCTCCCTCGTCAGCTTCCAGATAATCATCAGGATCATCGGCGTCAGATCCAGATTCCTCATCCCAAGGAATTTTTTGGCCGTTGATGATGGCATCGATTTCGCCGATCAAGTTTTGCACTCTTTGCAAAAGTTGTATCACTTGAACTTGGACATGTGAAGCTTCACGGAGTCTATGATCCAAAGAGCTCCTGCCTCGCTGATGAGCGCCAATGTTGCCACACCAGAGTCGGAAGCGGCCGTTTTGATCGCTGAGGTCTCTGGAAACAGACGCTTGTAGTGAGTTTAGCTCTACACCATTATGTTGGAAGCTGTCTTGAACGATCTGAAATCTGCGTAAGCATCCTTGTGCCTGTTCAGCAATTAGAGCCTGGTTGGCTGTTGACGCTGTAGACATAGCGCAAGTGTCATGCCGTCGGTATTGCTAATGATTCGTAAATTTGGCTGGAAGTAATGGTGTATTCGGTCTACATACTTGAGGAGTCGCATGTTGGCTGCGGGGTTACGTGCATAAACTTGCTTACATATGACCGCCGCTTTCTCAGCCTTATCACATGAGGCAGGTGGCATACCTGTTCTATTGACCCTGTACTTATTGTGATCTGCCTGGGTTTTAGTACACACTAAGTCAATTATTGCGGCTTGTAGGACCTCGACAGTACGATGTCAGGGCTTGAGGTTGCGGGCGTCGTTCTGGGAGCCCTGCCGCTCGTCATCTCCGCGTTCGAGCACTACGCGCAGGGCGTCGAGGGTGTGAAAAGATACTACAGATACAAGACCCAGCTGCAAAACCTGATCGACGCAGTCAAGACACAGAAAGTCATATTTACAAACACGCTGGAGCAGCTGCTCACCGGCATCGTGCGGGTCGATGAGATGACCGCTTTCATAGCCGACCCAGCGGCACATCCAGAGGTCGATCTCCGCCTCAAGGGAATACTAAGGGACGGATATGAGGCGTATTTCTCGAACGTCAGAGGTATGGAGGTTGCGTTGGCTACAATGATGGCAAAGCTGAAGCTGGATGCTGATGGAAAGGTGCGTTGACTTGAGGTGGACCCTGTTGAGGACGAGACCGAACAACGCGCTCACACGTTTGGTAGCCGCAATTCAGCGATCCGAGCCTCTTCAAACAAGAGTACCGTCGACTGGAGTTCAGCATCGGTAAGAGCGCTTATGACGAACAATTGCGCGATCTAAGGAACTACAATAACAGCTTGGCCCAACTAACTGGACATTCTCGCACACTCGAACCTTCCAGACGACGCGCTACACCTAACTTCAAGGCCATCCAAGCATATGCAAAGACGCTATATCAGACATTACTCTCAAGCCTACAATGTGGGTGTCAAAGCCACGCGGTCAACCTGCGTATGGAGAACAGGACTTCAACAAAGCGTCAGGAACACGAGTCATCCTCGAGTGCACCGTTTCGCATCGTTTTCACCCAGACTGACCCCTCAACGCGTCTGGTCTCGTTCTGGAAAGAGGTTGAAATACGACAAATTCAGGACACCTTTTTAGAACTTTCACAGGCTCCTAAAGGTCAGCAGGGTTGCTCCCCTCCAAACAAGAAACGAACAGTACGATTCGGCTCGATCGAGGTTCAACTCACGCGAGCATCTTCAAATACAAAGATCAAAGGAAATGCTACCCTCCAAGCAAAGCCCGCAACGGCCACCCCAACAACTCAAACGATCCAAATTCAAACTCCAAAATCTCAAATGACTCAAATCCAGAATCTTTGCATGACTATTGCCCAACTGCCTCCACAACATGACGCCTGCGCCGGGTATCTACTCGACGGCTCACAACAAAAACACGCTCTCTACTCGAAATCACCAGACTGCATCCAGCAGCCCTGGAAAACTTACACGCTGGATCAAATTCTAGCCGGCACTCAAGACCGCCTTTCCCCACTGAGCCTACACGACAAACTTAAAATAGCGGTCGATTTAGCCTCAGGAGTGATGCAATTACACAAAACACCTTGGATGAACGATATTTGGAAACAAGACGATGTCCTATTCGTGCTACGCCCAGGAGCCCCCAAACCAACTCTGTACGAACATCCTTTCGTCTACCGCGAATTATGTCAAACAACCACCCAACAAGCTCCAAATACATCTTCTGCAACCAACAACCGCGTCATCCGCAACCAGACCCTATATATCCTCGGCATCGTGCTGATCGAACTCTGCTACGGAAGAAACTTGCACGCGCTTCAAGAACCAGAAGATTTACAATGCGATGGAACGCCAGGCGTGGAGTGGTGCACAGCCGACCGTCTCCTGCGAACCAACGACCTAGAGAACAATGTTGGCAAGCGATATGCAGATGCTGTGAGGCGTTGTATCTACTGCGATTTCGGGGTAGACAATGCGGATCTTGCGGATGAGAACTTCCAGCATGTTGTGTATGAGGGTGTGCTGGAGAAGTTAGAAGAGTCATTGCAGCATATTGAGGGCTAGTGATGGTTGATCGATGAGCCGAAAAGCCCTTCCTCAGATAGTGGCTCCGCACATCTGGGCGGCTCTGCACATTTGGTTGTACGTAGCCAAAGTCTGAAAATCTCTCGAGCATCTCAACATCGATAAGCAAATGGTGATGATATCAACATGGAGCTAGAAACTGCATTGACTGGGTAGGTGGACTTACTGTGCCACGCCTGTTGCTTATCGATGACCGAAGACACAACCAACATAGTTGAACTGACGGATAAGAATGTGTCATGACTATCAAATTCGCGTGTAGCAGGGCTGTGCACATACCCGTCTATCGTGGCTCAGCAGACCAGAAATCCATCAAAAAAAAAACTAAAATGATTTCTTTCTATGCAGCGATTTTGTATGACTGGATCATGAGTGCCTCAGAGGTAAGAGGCGCACGCCTCACTCTAGCTGATATCCTCAAACGTTAGCAGTTCTGTGCCTACTAAGATGGTGAAAGTAGGGGGATATATGGACCTCAGAAATATACATGTCGCAAGGATGAATGCGAGTACTTTCCACTTCATCAGTTGTTTAAATAAGTAACGGGCGCATTAGAAGCAGAAGTCGAATGCAGCTTGTATCAGCGAACATCTATCCTCAGATGACCCAGTGGTATTAATTGAACTTGCAGTTCGCAAGGACTTGAGCAAGTTATCGTTGGCAACTGTATTGCAACGACCTGTACTAATGGCCCACTACAAGATGTCAAACGATGGACGCGTTATACTTCTTGTGCACTCATTTTGCATTCGACAAATATCTCTACACAACCAACATCAAATCGGAAAACATCTTCCCAACGACCTCGTGCAGCAACCCGCACTTCCATCGTAAAGTCCAAGCAGTGACTAAGTGACTCGCATCGAGGTTTACGTATTGTTGAACAAGACATGTCCTGTCAAGGCCGTCGCACAAGAAAAAAACGTACACGGCCGAGAGCTAGCGACATCTTCCAAATCACTGGATCGGTACATGGTGTGTCAGATCCCAAGTACTCGGTGGCACCACGATCTGCCATCCCATGACCTCACTGTATGACGGTCCTGGAACTGCGCTCGTGCTACAGCGGGCGGAGAAGAGTCTGCCAACGGTCAGTGGCTCGGTGGTGATGGAGTGCGTGCGGCTCTGCGGCTGTGAGGGATTGATGTCTTGTGTCGAAAGCTGATCATGCTTGACGCGATGTGCCGATGCTGCGTCGTGGACGCTGTCTTGGTGCGGTGCCACAGTGACCTGGCACCCGCCAGAAAAGGAAGCTTGGCTCTCCAAAGCGGTTGGGGATGTTTGAACATGAAGACGAGTCGACTTTTGTGAGGCTTTGTAAGACGAGGCACTCCATGGGATCCGCTCTGCCGTCAATCGCGCTTGTGGATCGTCGAGCTCGGTTTTCTTGCTGTATTAGCAGGCTGTGAAGCGGGCTACGCCAGCTAGTATTGCGCGTGTCTCAAGATCAGATGTTTACTCGAGACTTGGGTGATCAGAAAAGATCGTGGTCTCAATTCGACACTCTCATATGATCGCTGCTTCAAAATCCGAACTTGTCATGAAAGGCGGCATGAATTGACAGCTGCAACATTATGGTATGCGCTATTGTGAGACCCTGATGGGAATTTGGGTTTGGATCTGGATCAGGGGTAGAAAAGCCCTGAGTCCTTCGTAAGCAGGCTTGTTACCATGGATCGTTGTCAGCTCCGCCACGCCGAGCTAACAGTGAGCGGGCCACGAGTTCAACAGATAAAAAATTTGAATGCATGTTCAACAGACAGCTCCGGCTTCGCTACGTCAGAGTTCGCATAGTCGTGTGGCTTCAGATGTTTTGATTCTCGGGTCGATTCCTGACGGAGCAAGCTTCGGTGCCCAGAGATCTTGATGGTTTAGTATCAGTACCAGAGGACACTATGGGGAAATTGCAACGGACCCTGTCCGACAGCTAAGTGCGACGGCCCCAATTCAAGCGCCAAGCAGTCCCGAGCGAGCTATCGCCAGTCGGATCTGTAAACTAGGTTTTGCACTTGCTGTACTGATAGCGATGAACCGCAGTCCGCAACAAGTTAAAGTATCGGTAGCATATTGCCGAGTTTTGTGCACACGAAGACTTGCCGAATACGGCAAACGGAGGTTGGACCATTATGGGTTGTACACTTAGAAGGATAGTCTAAAGTAAGTCTTCGGTGCTGCCGGCATCGCTGGTTGTAAGACTGAAACTTGAAGCATGTTCACGAACAATGCGAGTTCAACGCACCAGAAAAGGCCTACCGGCATCCAGACAGGACACGGATTAATGTGCGCGGAAGAAAAAACAATTTTGTGATTCAAAACTCCGCGGAAGATCAGTCATACTGACTTGACGGGGGCGTCGTGCAAGGCGTCCACAGCATGATGTGCTGTGATGCAATCGCCGAAGACGCCGTGCAAGTCTGCAAAACTTCCACGATCGACCAGTTTGTTAACTCTTTCAAGAATAGATGGGATTCTATTCTTGCTCCGCCAGAAGCTTCGCAACAATTAGATTTGGTATCTATCATGAAGTCGATCGATTGGTGAGTAGTGATTACTCAGCCTTGTGGCAAGGTGGTCACTGACCGGTGTGATGGATCATGCACAACAAAACGAAGTTGGTGGTCTTGTTGCCTATTGGAGATGTTTCGCAGTTGCGTAGTGCAATCAAACCATGCCTTCGAAATCAATTTGAATAAACGCTGTCAGGACGGGCGGCAACATAGCGTATGCCGGGCCCGTATAGCAAGATATGAGTGTTGGTAGCAACACCGAAAGCTGTTAGGCCACATGTCCGCTCGACGACATTGGTGAGCACGAAGCGCGCGCACAGCGAGGAGCCGTGAGTGGATAGAAAGCAGGTCGAGTCTTCTGGAAACTAGCAATGCAGTTCCCCTTCTGTCGCACTGCAGCTGAGGTCAAAGCAGGGGCCATCAGGTATCGAGTCGACGAAGTGTTGCCTACTGGGAACTCCCTGCGCGCATCTCGATCCAAAGTCTGCACGATCCAGACGGGATGGCTTTGATGGCGTTCAGCCTAGCGGGTACGATAACTGGCGGTTACTCGTTCAGGCAATGAACGACATATCTGACAACGATCAACGGGACGTTCGTTCATTGTGGAGTTGCTGCTGGTGCACGCCACATAGATTGGTGTTTGACTTTGAGGTAGTGACGCAGGTACAACTGCACATCGAAACTCAGTTGATGACGATGACCGACGCGGTTCCCAGATGTTAGAGCCCCACTCGAGATTTTAGCAATATTGATCTGCTGCAACAATCAGCCCAGGGAGATGAGTAAATCACGCTAGTAGACACGCATAACGAGTCGAAAAAGTCAATCTGGCGAGGCGCTCTCTTCGGCTGCGGGACAGCTAAAAGGTGCTTTGGCCGCTTGAGATAGGGAAACCAGGAACAACGTCCAATGAACGAATGCGGGTTGCGCGTGTTCAAATCGTGTTCTGGACGCCTGGAAACGAGAGCGGTTGTAAGCGACGAACTGAACGGCCAAAGGAGGCAACCCAAACGTGCTTTGACGCAAGTTGTGTTTGTCTTGGCTGCAGCAGGGTTTGGCAAGACAGGCTGTGATTGGTTGAAGATGTGAGGATAAGCACATTGCCTGTTGGCTGCATCACGCAGGAGGAGGTGCCGAGACCAAAGTCGCAGGACTGCAAGGAATGGCAGTTGGCTAGGAAAGCAACTTGAGCGATGGTGCAGGCGAAGTGTGCCAGTAAGGAGCCTTGAGCACGACAACAAGCTTCCTTGTACGCTTACATAGTAGAAGCAGGATTGCATCAGCAAAAAGGGCAATGGTGCTCGCATCCTTCATTGTGAGACTGTGGGGTGCATGACAGGCTCGTGTTTCGCAGAGAGGCTGGTGGCATCTGCGATGCGGTAGAAATGCAGCATCGTGGAAGAGGCTCACATCACAACGTGGCCGCCGCCGGCGCCCATAGACGAGGGAGGATTGAGTTGAGGGTCTTTGGCGTGCGGTGCAGCAGCACAGTCCCGGCAACGCGGTTGGGCGTTGTCGGATCGAGGCTGGAGGGTTCCGGGCCAGGATAGATGAGGCCTGGGCTGGAGCTTGCCAAACGCTAAAGTTGTGAGCGTGTCAAAATCCAAGATGTGCAGCCCGCGTGTCACCAAGAGCCGACTGTGGGGACTCGGGCGCTCCGAAGGCTTGTAATTGCAAAGATCTGGTAGAGTAGCGGGCAAGATCCTAGCGTAACGCAGTGCTGCGCGGAGGGCGCCGTCGCTGGGGTGTTCCGCGGAGCTGGTGGCAGCTAGAGGCGAGGCGTGATGGCTGGCCAACTTGGGCATGTAGAAGTGCTTCGGCGCGCAGCAAACAAACACTGCTCGCATCGTGCTCATCTGCGGCGCAACAATTACTGAATTTGATGAGCGGTGCACGGTGACTGATGGAACGAGGGATTGATAGACTGCTCCTGCATCCCAGACGCACAGGGCTGATGTGGTCACTGGCCTGTGACGGAATGGCGGGGTACGTACGGATAAGGCGAGAACGGAGCTGGACTGGCGCTACCTCTCGATGAGATTGGGGAGCAATCAAACTGGCGCGCAAAAACCGGCAGCAAGGTTGGTTTGGAGGGCGCCAGGATGTGCAGGCCCTAGCAGCGTCCCGACACTGTCATAGCGGCGCCGCGTATGATGCGCGCCATGGAAGGGGCATCGACGAGGACGGCCAGTGTGCGAGCAGCATGCCTCGAAGCGCAAGCGCGCAAGAAAAGGCCCGGAGAACTACCCAGCGTGCCAGCACCCAAGCTACTTGCAGCTACCTCGTTCAGCGCGCCTGCCTCGAGCGCAGACAGCGCGAGTAGGTGGACTTGTATGTCAACATCATCTGGTGGGACGCCTCGCTTGACGGTCGTCTTCATTGGGCAAAAGCGCCCAGGATGACACGACAGCCCGCGGTCGGTCGGCGTGTGTGACTGAGAGGATGCTGCGCGAGATGAAGGACTGTCCCGTGTCTCTGCTTCTGCGATGCATTGTCATTGCGGTGCCGCAGTGGTGTCGTGTTGCGCGACAGAGGCCAATATACAAATGTACCAGCACAGCACAGCACAGCGATCCTAGGGCATTCAGGGGCTGTCTCATGGCGCAGACGCCCACCGCCTCCCGAGACGGGGGTGAGCAGTGGGCAGATGGACGGTACGCCGCCCAGCCTCTCGTCAAGGAGCGCAATCGGCTACAGATCTCTTGCTCTGCACCAGGCTGCTGGCCGTATGCTCGCCCAAGGCGGACTGGCGCCGGGCATGGCTGCCCCAAAAGCGCGGTCTGTGGCAGCAGCCTCATGCACGGTCTGGAGAGAGCAGACGAATGGAGCGCTCGATCGACCCGCGGAGAGCGTCCCCAGTTCCATGTCGTCTTGTCTCTGCCGCGACGAGCGCTCAACCAGGCCACCGGGAGTGGGTGGACGACACAGCATGCACCAGGCGCCAGTCCATGCCCAGGCTGGCGCCCACGGCACCAGCACGTCGTCTCCAGCAGCTGTCAGTCGGCGTTGGACAGGCGCCTCGTACTCGTGAGGGCATGCAGGCGTGTGCAGGGCAGCCTGGTGGTTGGGACGCAACAGTCAGCAGCAATAAAGCTGCATTGACGACATCGGATCAGACGCACGCAAGACAATGAACCGAACATTCGACCACGACCACTGCACCTCCACGTGGAGATCCACCCCTACCAAGCACAGCCGTGCAACGCGCTGCGTCGGGACGAGCTTCAGAGAGATGAGAGCGAGCAGGGGCCGTACGCTCTGCTGATGCCACCATTCCCCCTTGAGAGACACACGTGCCGCAATCAATACAACCCGTCTCGCTAATTATAGACGTCACCGAGCCCAGCTGCGGACGCTCATCGGTGCTTGGTGCATGTTTCGGGGCCAAAAAGCATGCCCAGGAAGCAGGAAGCAGGAGACAGGAGGGAGGGGAGGTGTGACGTTGGTGAAATGGGACGGTCCATGCCATGGATGGCATGCTGGACGGGGGCCTTTGCGCTTTGGGGAGACATGGCACTGTGCAGGGGGCGGGTGCTGGAGCTAACCAAGGCTGGCGATCGATGACCTCCAACAAGGACTGCACTCTCGTCAAGGCGAGGTCAAGCACCTGCTTAAGCGCAGCGCAGTGCAGGCTGGTTCATCCATCTATCATGTGCAGCTCGCAGTCCTACGCGTACACGGCTAGCGTCAGCTGGCGATTCCAGCGTCCAGCGCCTGTCGTCAGCTACCTAGCCGGGCACTGGGCAGAACAACGGGGCACGGTCACGAGCTTCAGTATTGGCCGGTGAAGCACTGGCCGCCAGGATTGCAGGGCACGCAGGTGGGTGCGCAGAGGAATAGACGCCGGAGTTGGGGCGTGCTGCTGGTCATGGGCATTGATGTTGATGTCGGTGTTGGTGGTAGTCAACGTGTGTAGGTAGCGCTTCGCTGCGCCGCCAGACGACATGCCATGGCAGTCATGGTACGCACATCCACATGCACATCCACAATCATCGGGCGATCAGCGCATGCAGCACCCGGGCTTGGGCCTCAGCCAAACGGCGAGCTTGAACAAAGAAGGGAAGGCTGACGCTGCGGTAGGCTTTGTCTCTGCCACGGCGCTGCTGGGGGCCAGACCAGACACGGCTGCCCCGTGCAAGGCCTGTAGGTCCAGTCGCTTCTGCGCGCGTTGGCGCCAGTCTCGACACGGCCTAGGTCGCTTCCTGCAGGCTCCCTATCCTTGGTACCTGAACCATGGTAGTGAAGGAAAAGGAAAAGGAAAAGGAAAATGGCACCTTCTCCTGTCTGTCTCTTGTCGTGCCGCGAGCCCGGGTCAGGACTCAGGAGAGCCGCACTGTGCCCACGCTGTGACGATTGCCTACCGGCACGTCGACGACATAGGACAGGCCAAAGGGAAAAATGGCGAGGCCCTGGCCGTCCCATCTCATCCCAGCAGCAGCAACAGTGTCCATTCACACCTCCGGCCCGGCGCAAGCGACAGCGCTCCTCCACTGTGCTGGTCCAAGCCGTCCCGCACGCCAGCAGCGTCCGCCAGCCAGCGGCCAGGGTCTGTGTCTGTGTTTGTGGGAGTGGGAGTGGTAGGCACTTCGCACTGGCAGCCCATGGACCGTGGTCGTCCGTAGTAGCCTGGCACTGGCAGACCCCCACCCCTGTCTGGTTCTCGCTGTCAAGTCCAATCCGCGCCTGAACGGTGTGGTGAATTTCTTATTCGCTGCGTCTGCCTCTGCCGTGCCTCGTCTACCATGCCCCAATCTGCAAAAGTGCGCCTCTGCATAGCGCTCCCGCCCGCTCACCTGAGGCTTGCTCTCGTGCCATTTCATCTCCCATCCCGATCCAGATCCTCACCAACGCTCGGACTAACCCCATCGCCTGGTTGGGCCCTTGACCTTGGAGCGTCCTGAAGCCCCAGAGCGCCAGTCAGCCACGCGAACCCGACAACCCTGACACCCTCATCCCGCCCTACATAACCGTGACCAGTGCTCTCCACTCGCTCGCGGTAACAAAGCCTTTAGCCCACCCAGGTTCCAGCCCTCGCCGCCATCGCTCTGCTAGGGCGCCCAGGCACTGAGCTTAACAAGGAGGGATCGCCGCTTCGCGCGCCTCAAACTCCACCAACAACCGCTCACCACCACGCTCATAGCTCGTAGCCTGTAGCTCATAGCAACCCAGCCTGCTCACTTTCCACCCCCAGATCCGTCACTGGCTCGCCTCGCCAACGTGCAACACCAGATCCTGCACCGCCGCGGTAGTGGACGCTCACAAGAACGACCTCACCTGTGCCTGTTTCCCAACTCGGAAGTCGACGCCGTACCACTGCCTTGGTGCCTTGGTCCGCCCTCCAGCAGCGTGACCGCCAGCCAATCCACCCTCAGCCGGTCCACAACAACCAGCACGGTCGTCGAAGAAGCACCACCATCTTGATCCAAACCCATCATTCACATAGCCCGTGCGACCGCCCCAGTAGCACTACGTCTGCGCAACCAGGAATCCGGGCCCTACCCAACGCTCCCACTTGGACGTCACCACCGTTGCACCACCATCTGCTTTTGCTCCTCTGTACGCCCTTCTGCCTCGGCCTGCGACGTCCACCACCACTGACACCAGGCAGCGACTGAGACTTCCTAGCAGTCTTCCGGCCACGCCTGCATCTGTCGGTATCACTGCCCACCTGAACCAGCGCAGGTACCATTTCGAGGGCCGTCCGTCGAGCAAAGCATCGTCAGCCTTCGGACCTGCCACTCGCCGTCTGAGCAGCAAGACACTAGCTAGGAGCACCATTGCAGACTCTCTGGCCCCCCGGCCTGTCTTCGTGTTCGCAGACTGCCTTTTACAAGACCACTTCCCCTCCACTGCCCGCATAGCACCATCAGCACTTTGTCCCTCTTGACTAGAGCCCCTACCTCCCACACTACGCCCCAGAGCTACGAGTAGCTTTCCGCCCTCCGTGGATCATCCTCAGCCTTCACGTGGACTATATTGGTCTGGTGCTCATTTCTCAAGTCCGCCTTTTGCAGCGTCACAGCTGCAGGCTCTCCCAACTCCTTCTCCATCCGACGCTGGTAGGTCATCAGGACCTTACCGGAACACAACCGCCAACGTGGCTGCTGCAGTGGCTCACCCGGCTTCTATGCATCCTGGGTCTAACCCAATGGGTGCGCCTCCCAGCTTTGCGCAGCGGAGGCCTCATGCTGCTCAGTTGGGTAGCTTCGAACTTCCACCTCCGCCAATGCACAAATATCCCTTCACTAACCACGGTACCATCTCGCAGTCGTCACAGGCGCCCACAACCATCGCTAGTGTTGGAAACCTTCTTACACCGCCGAGCACTATTCACGGCGACGTGATAAGCCCCTCCTCTGGAGTGTCGACAAGCGGCGCCGCCCCAACAACCATGGCCTACTCCCACCAAAGCTACATCTACTCTCCGCCCACACAGCAATCGTCTTATGGTTACCCGCCTGCGCATCCACAGCAAAACCAATATGGTCAGAGCCGAGGTATGTTTGCTCTTCCGTCTGATGATCGTCAGCTCGGCCACCAAGACTCACTTCGTAAAGGGCTGAACCCGCCGCCCTATGAGATGAACAATCAGCTGCCACCATTTACGCCTGCATCCAACTCATCACATATACCGTCAATGCCCGCACACCATCAGCAGCCTCACCACATGATGAGTGCACAAACGCCTGTATCATCTTCAGCACCTCAACAGTCACCAGCACTAGCTCAGGACTCTTTCAGGCCACCACACCCACCTACACCGACTTACAACTACCAGCCATCGGGAACGCCTCAGCATTCCAACTTTCCGTATTCGACTGGACCATCGCCCACACAGCAGCACAGCCAAAGCCCGATTAGCGCGGGTGGGTCCATGTCCCGAATGTCGCCAGCAGTCTCGCAAGGCCAGATGCCATCAGTGCCTTCGAACAATCCAGTGCAATCCCCCTCTTACTACCAACGCCCACCCTCTCAATACGCTCCTGGACCGGCACCGGTGTTCTCCAACGTCCAGAACCCGAACGGCGGGCTTGCACTGGTCGGCGTGCACCCTGGCATGATGCCAGGTTTCAACAGCGGACACGCGGCGCAGATGCCTCACTTCATGGGGCACAACCCCCACCAGCAGCCGGCCTCGACCGACAGACCATTCAAGTGCGACCAGTGCCCGCAAAGCTTCAACCGAAACCACGACTTGAAGCGACACAAGAGAATCCACTTGGCAGTCAAGCCGTTTCCCTGCAACCACTGCGACAAGAGCTTCTCAAGAAAAGATGCGCTCAAGGTATGTTGGATACCAATTCTGATCTGTCAAGCACACACTAACCGAACCATCAGCGCCATATTCTTGTCAAAGGCTGCGGCAAGGCCACTGCAAACAGCGACGACGCGAAGCGGGAGAGCCACTCTCCCAAGTCGGAAGCTGTCGAGTCGAAACCAGTCCACTAGTGTCACTGCTTTGACTTGTTCCTGAGGCCTCGGCCTTTATTTCGCTTCTCCTGTATCAAACACCTCTTCGGTCCTTGTTATTACAGGTTTCGGCGCATATTGTTACGAAACCACTACCTTCGCTGTGCAAGTATTAGGTCACGATTTGTCACGTCTTTTGTTTATCGCGTATTGGACTACCCTTGGGACGCCGGATATATCCTATCTATGGAGTTTGCGGGTATGGCATGCTGTCAATGTTCTTGTTTTCTTTTTTGTTTGAATGCGGATACCTATTAGTCGGTCTTCTGGGGGTTGTATCAGGTATGTGGGAAGAGTTGCTTTTACGACCAAGAGCTGTTTTTGCTCGCATTCGCAGCGATGGTGGCGACACGTCCGCGGCATCGGGAATCGATTTGGGATCAGGGGGACAGGACTGGAAACAGTATTCTGGTTGCGTTGTTCATATTCCACGCAGGGGCATGACATGCACCCTGTGTGGTATTAGGGTAAAGATTTCGACTACAGGGGGACAAAAGGTGCTACGATACCGAATACCATGATACTACTGTCGTTCCTATCAAACAAACTACTACGCACTGTGCCGTTTATGACTGTGAGTGCGTCGCGGAGCATGTCGCTAGCCAGCAAATGACAGTGATGGGCATGCAGTGTATTCTAGAACGAGAGGTCGATACATTAAGGTTATTGTGCAATCGGCTGCTTGCAGTCTGTGGGTGACCCATGAGTCTGGCGCGCTAGCCGGCAAGTTCCATGACCTTCGCCTTGCGATCAATGCGTTCCTCGCACTTCACCTCACCATCACTCCACGCTTCCATCTCATCTCATCACCATCACCACGTTGTCGGTGCTGCTGCTGCACCGTTTGCGAACCAAGCCATCTATAGCTCGCAGATTGTCGCGATATTCGAATTGACTAGCTGTGCAGCCGCTCCATTCATGCTTGTTTTCGACGCGCTGGACCGCGCGCATGCAATTAGGTTTCTCGTCTCTGCTCATCTACTCCAGGTAACTGAGCAAAGGGCGACGTCATTTGTACAATTTTCAACCCGGTTCATAACGCCACAAGATGATGCTAGTCGGCCTGTCACTGCAAGGTAACACCACCAAAGACACGCACGCAAGGAAGGAGACGGTAAGTTGCGATCGCCGGCCAGAATGTCGACGATGATATAGACGGTAGGAGGAACGTGTTTCTTCAATTTCGGCATTTCACGCATATCTCTAGTCCTCTAGCCAACTCATTCCTCTTTTGCTCCTTTGGTGCACAAACAAAAACATGGTTCTTTCACTATCACCCTCTTGGCACATTCCTCAACGAAAGAGCCTCGAAAACTGATCTATAGGCGGCAAGTGAACATACGCCTTCTCTACTCACGAGATCTCGTCCCTGCCGTTGCCCGGGACGGTGTTCGAGAGCCCTTCCCGTCCCGTTTGCACACCGGCTGCTCTGTCTCCAACAAAGCGTCCGTGCGCTGCCTCTCCCTTCCCCTACCAAGCTTGCATTGTTCGCCTCCACAGGCCTCTCTACCACATGCATTCAGACTTTGTTAGCTTTTTGGTCGTTGAGTAGTTTTCAATTGCACTTACACCGCTAGCCGCCTCTCCTTTATCGGCTCCGTCAAGTGATTCACAGTCGCCCGACTGTCCGGCGCCCTCAGTGTCAGCGGCAGATAAATCAACAACAACAGCGAAACACAGTGGCCCAGCCATGGCCTAGACGCATTCTGGCAGCACGACTACGGCGACAACTGCTACCACGGCAGAACTACTCGTCTCTTGGTGTTCGGTCTCACCGCGCATCCTTTCTTACTATACATTTTTGGTCTATAACCTTAGCCAACTAACCTAATAGCCATCGAGGCGACCGCACCCTGACTGCTGCAAACACCATCAAACCATGGACCACAGCCACCATGACCGCCCGCCGACACGCCGTCGCCCTCTTGGCGACGGTACACATCGCGCGAACGAGAATTCCCATCACGCGCAACGACCAGACGAGAAGCACGGTCACGAGGAGATGGCCCCAAGCAAGGCTCTGCCTCACAATGAGTCAGTAGTGCCTAATGGCACACTCGCTGTTCGACATGAACAACAGTCAACGACGCCTCAGAACAAGCGTCTCTCTGCAGTCATGGCCAACGAGTCGCGTCCACACAATCCCAAACGCGACTCGACTATCTCCAATGCCAGCACGAACGCGTCAAATACCAATCGTCGCCGCAAGACGCACATTGGACCATGGCAGCTTGGCAGGACGATTGGACGCGGTGGATGCTCGCGTGTGCGACTTGTCAGACACAGCATGACAGGGCAATATGGTGCTGCCAAGATCATATCAAAGACTACTGCAGAGAAAGTAAGAGCGCTGAGTCTGGCAAACTTGATTCAGAGTGCAGAGTCAGACCCTACACTGCATCCCGACGGTAAAGTCATTCCTTTTGGTCTGGAGCGTGAGATCTGCATAATGAAGCTACTGGATCATCCAAATATTGTCCGCCTGTATGACATCTGGGAAAACAGGGACGAGCTGTAAGTACTTCGATGAATGATTGACTAGTGCTTCGTTTCTGACATTCCATAGTTACCTTATCATGGAATACGTTGAGGGCGGTGAGCTTTTTAGCTACATTCACGAGCAAGGCGGTCTCATCGAAATCCACGTTGTTCACATCTTCCGCCAGATTATTGCGGCCTTGATATACTGCCATCGCATCAGCATCCACCATCGCGACCTGAAACCGGAGAACATTCTGTTGGATCGGGAGACAATGACCGTGAAGCTAGTGGACTTTGGTATGGCGGCGTTGCAGCCAACCGGCAAGAAACTGACAACACCGTGCGGCAGTCCTCACTACGCTGCACCTGAGGTCATCAAGTCCAAGTCTTATGATGGTGCTAAAGCTGATGTCTGGAGCTGCGGCGTAATTCTCTATGTTCTTCTCACAGGCACACCACCCTTCAACTATTCAGGCGATGACGGAGATCTCAAGCATCTGTTCAAGGCGATCGAAAAAGGCGAATACGACCTGCCTGACAGCCTCTCTCACGAAGCTGCAGACTTGATCGAGCGTATACTGATCCCGGATCCGAAGCGACGTGTCGGCCTCGAGGACATTTGGAACCATCCCTTCTTACTCAAGTACAGCAAGGAGTTGAATTTTGTTGGGGAAAACACGTCAGCTAACAATTGGACGGGACCACTACCGTCAATTGCAAGCTGGGAGACTTTGGAACGAACAACAATCAACCGGGAAATCTTGCGATACCTTCGCACTCTATGGCATAGCGAAAAGGAGGAGGTCATCACGCAACGCCTTGTGAGCAAAGAGTGAGCATCAGTGTCAGCCTGTATGATTTCGAGCCTTTGCTAACCATTGTGATAGAGCGAACCAAGAAAAATACTTCTATTCGGCACTTCTGAAGTACCAGCAAGATCAGTTAGAGAACTATCAACCCAGCGCTCACCATCCTATTGCACACTCCAACAGCGACCATCACCACAATATGCGCCATACGCCTACCAGCGGGGACATTGAGCAAATGCCCAAACCTGAGCACAAGCGATCCCAGTCCGGGTATTCAATTCTAAATAACGAACACATATATTCAAAACACAGCTTCTACGAATCGCCCGCCTCGGAAGCCAGCTATGACCCCTTCCGTGCATCGAAACAGCCCATTGTGCCTGAGAAGGCTGCTCATCCAAATGTCACTGTTCGCAGGAAGTCAAGTCTCGGCAGTCGACACCCGCGTCCGACCACAGCACTGGGGTATCATACTGGTAGCTCGCTACGTGTTCAAGCTTTGCGGAACTCTAAGCGTGAGCCTGCTGTCTCTCGTAGCTCTTCCAAGCAGACGACTCCATCCAAGCGAACTGTGCATGCTCGGTCTGTCTCGCGATCCTCATTCGCAAGTTCTTACTGGCCGAGTAGTCCTCCGGTCATCGTACGATCAGGTGGAATTGGTAGGCGAGGTGTTAGCTTTTCGCATCTGCATCGCCGTGGGTCGGCAGCAACTGCGAGTACAACAGATACTGGTACATTTCCATATACATCGGACAGGTACGCATCCTTCGACCGTCGCCGCGAGTCAATTGGCTCGTACGGCTCGTCGCTTCGATCAAGCACCATTCAACCATCGCCAGCTCCTCGCACGAAGCCGAAAGCTTCAGCGAGCACAGCAGTTCCACGACTTCGTGTACAGAAGCCCGAAAGCCCAACCAAGTACATTCAGAGCGAGGCTCGAAAGGTCAGCACTGAGCTTGGTAAGGTTATGGAGGAGGCATTTAATCGTTCGTCAATGAGCTCTAGCGTACGGACCACACGCACCGACGGCTACCAGGATGTCACTTTCTCCCAGTACGATACACCTCCTACCTCTGTCTCGAATCGAGATTCAGGTGGCAGTACGATCGCCACACCGTATACAAAGGCCATCCTTGCGTCCCGGCCACTCCCACCTATCCCTCAGGAGACACCAAATACGTTCTTGCAGAGAAAGCTTGTCGAGACCCGAGCAGATATCGCTCGACGACTTACTGAAGATGACGAAAATACTGAACACTTTACCGAGGTGCTGGAACATCTTGATCGCTTGATCGTCCCGCCAGTTAACAGCAAGCGCGTGGTGTCTGCTCCTGTTCGGTCTCCCGAGCATCCAGCGCCTCTGCACGCTATACCAGAGGAGGTGAAGGTCGATGGTGGAGCTGGGTTTGAAACCTATAGTCCTCATTATCGAGCTGTCACTGATCCTGTTAGGCCGCAAGCTCGTCGCGCAGTAACAACTCAAGAAACCATCCGTGTTGTAGATCAATCGCCCACCCGAGTTGCTCCTCTGAACATACGTAAGCGGAGCGGTGCAAGTCTTTCTTCGAGAGCTGCAAATGATGTTCCGATCTCGATCCCATGGCCAGGGCCAGGGCCAGTCGACTCTGTTCAATCTTATCACGATGTACAGAAGGACCTGTTGGCTGCTCGTGCGAACACTACCCCACCTGGCCCAGGGAAGCAGCCTATCGTCAAAAAGAAGAAGTCTCTTTGGTTCCGTCGCAATGTCGAGGACAAGGAGCAAGAAATCTACGACGCTCAAATGAAGACGAAGAAGTCGACTGTTCTGTTGCAAATTCCACAAGCCTGGCAAGGCCTTGACGATCGTATCAAGAACGATCCTTCACCCACATTGGGCATTCACAATGAAGCCAACAGGCACATGGCGAAACAGTCTGAAAGTAGCAATGTCAGCGAGTTTCCCATGCGCAATGCAGGTTCAGCTGCTACTAAGAGCGACAGCGCGCCACGGAAGGGATTCCTTGGATTTTTTGGAAAGAAGAAGGAAGAGAAGGCTAAAAGCACCATGGAATTGGATCGTAAGGGTAACCCTGTTACTTACCGATGCTTTGCTGACGCTAGCACAGTTAACTTCAGTTCCTCATCCTTGTTCTCGAACAACCTTGGGCCAGATAGTAGCGAAGCGACCAATCGTACAGGTCCACCCGAAATGCAGAAGAACTGGCTGTCCCGTTTCTTACACATAAAGCCTGCGACCAAGACCCTTTGTTTCCAAATTGGGCGTGGTAAAGTTCGCCAGGACCTTGTGCGTCTGCTTCGTGACTGGCAGCGGTTTGGAGTACGTGACGTCGATTTCGACCGCAAGAGCAATGTTATCACCGCTCGTATTGACAAAGTGAACCGTAAGTGTTCCCCCCCGCGATTCTTGTTCAGCGAGTGGAGCCTTCAAGACTTTTGCTTCAAAGTGGATATCTTTGAAGTGGAGTCTGCTCTACGATGTAACTGCGCAATTCTTTTACAATGTGAACACAAATGACTCTCTGCTGACACTGTTATCGCTGCAGACCTCAAGATCAAGCCAGTCTCCTTCGTTATTGAGCTGTTCGTCGTTCTTGAGCACGGCCGACGGGCCAACCTCTGTCTCGCACGATTCACCCAAACCCGAGGCGCAGCATCAAGCTTCCGTAAAGTCGTTGGCATCGTTGAAGATGTTTGCCGAGCTCGTTCTATGCTCGTTAAAGACCCAGAAAAGCAGGCAACCATGATGGAGGTGCTAACCTAGAAGCTCAGACACAGGGCTGGAAGTTGAGTCACCGCAGACGCACATCATGCCTGCTTGATGGCGTGAGTCCCTACGTATTAGGGTACATACTATGCGAGAGTTGTTTGGTACGTCTTCTGGATGCTTGAATACACGGTCTTGTTGGCTTGAGTATACGAGACCCCGGATAGCGCCACCGTTGCAAGAACACCCTAACAGCACCACGCCGGCACCTTCTTTCTTGTTCACTAAGACCGAAGCATTATATGGCTTCAAAGGGTGAAAACTTAGCGTAATGTTTCTTCCAGGATTCTTTGTACTTATAAAGCACTGGCGTGATGTCTATAGTTCGAGCAATGTTCGAGCAGTGTTCGGCCGCAGTTGTCGGTCCAGCACGAGCCTTCCATAAGTAATTCATGAAATTGCGGCCAGATCTAAGAACTTTTGCATGAACGTGGATCCAGGGCGTTGACTTCAACTGCTGAAGTGTGATGTTGTTTGCCTTCCCCCTCCCATTTGCACTAACTACATACTCAAGTAATGTCACATCAGTTTCCGCATTTTGAACTTTACTCTCGTCACTTCTCATTCCCTATATGTCATCCTTGGCCGGCACATATGCATGTCTGTACCTACAGCTCTGCGCTCGTCGCATGCCGAACATCAGAGAAGCACTCGGCCCTCTCCATAGCCTCAATCGCATCTCTACTAATGTTCTTCGTCCTCTCACTAATCTCCTCCATCTTACTCACCACGGTCAGCCTCTCCTTCCACAGCGCCCACCGCTCCTTACTGAACCCGGCTTTCCCTTTCCACAGCGGTCCACCTCGAGCCGGATTTCCCTGCTTGCGATCACTAGGCGTCAAATCGACGTCCTTGAGGTACAGCGCGCGACTCATGCCGAAGATCCAGCTCGCAGCCGCGGGAACAAAAGCGTCGAGTTTCTGCACCGCAGTCCCCTCTGCATCGTCCTCATGTTCTTCCTCAAGCGCTGTGCGCAGACTCCAGATTGCGTAGATGCTCAAATCGCTCAGCCCCTGCTCCGTCACTTTTGCAAAGAAGAAATTCACATTCGCCCACGCGTCGATTTCGAGCCCGCTGGCACTCGCGTCTGGCGCGTCGTTGTAGGCCTCCCGACACGCTAAGCTGAAGTCTGTGAGTGAGCTGTAGAGATAATTGTACTGTTCATTTCCCGTGATGTTGTGGTCGCGGAACGCAGCGACGAGGTCGACAATGTCGGCGTGGAATCTGTGATCGCGGGTGTTGCCGTCTTCTGCTGCGTGAAATGGCATGCGCTTTGCGGCGTGGATGATGGAGTACCAGAGGTCGAGGAAGTTTACGTCGTCGAGTTGTTGCGCGGAGATTTTGGCGTCGATGGGCGAGAAGAGCGATGAGGTTGCGCTGTCCATGTCCATGGCGTCGTCGACGTATTTTTGAACTATCGGGTAGTAGGCACTGGTCTCTGAGGGGCGGAACCAGCCGCGGATTTTGGCGATTTCATCGATTTTCTCGGATTGGTTCATGTTGCTCGAGGTGATGTCGGCGATCTTCTTCTTTTGGTCCTGGTGGGGTGTTTTAGCTGTGAATATTCAGGTACATGGCACGGATGGTCTTTTACTTGTGGTTGCGTCATCTTGAATATTCTGTGCGTCTGTAAACTCTGAGATCTTGAAGACTTTGATTTCGGTAGGAAGACACGGTAATATTGTTGTTGTTGCTGTGGTAGCTGGCGGGTGATGTCATAGCGTCTTCCCACGTGCATTTGATACCTGCCTAATTGGAAGTTCAGCGCCGAAATGCTATGCTGCCTCAACATGAGTCTGAACAAGCGCATGCATCACGATAGTGCTGTTGATTGGAGGAAGGAGAGCGGAGTAGCCTATATCTTTCATTTACAGAGAACCGGAGAGATAAGGATCACCGCAGATCATCAACACATCAGCGGGCGGTCCCGGAGTACACGTTGCATCTAGGTGGTTTTACAAAGAGTGGCAAGCAGAGCTAATACACCATTCAGTGATGAGATTTCACCCTAGTTACTACCAACTAATGAAGCTACGGGAGCCGACGCGATAATGACACCACGTGTACCTACCTCAATCGAGGAAGCGAAGTAACATGTTCGGTCCAGAGTCATCCACCATAAACCTAAGTGTGTCCGCTGCGGACACAGTGGAAATCGACAAAGTGCTGTCGGAGGCGATCTGTCGGACTACTGCCGCCAGGCATGTTCTGAATGCGTACATGGCAGAGGCGGCAAGCAGGAGTCTTTTTACGTTTCTGTTCCAGGAACTTAAGCCATACTGCTCGGTAGTTGTTCTCCAGTCCCCGAACAATGGCCTTATCCTCGATAGCATCAAAGACACGACGAAGACCAGTCCGGAGCAGCTCATACTGCCGGCAGATTTCGATAATGACTTTGCTAGCACTGTAATGCGCGAAGGAGTCGGCGAAGACGTCATTGAGATGCTCAATGAATTCTGTAGCAAATACGAGCAAGCGTCGTTGACCCTCGGGGTCACCTAGAGGCCAGAGATGTATAGTCACCAAAAAGTTCTCAAGGAACTTGATTCGCTCAGCGAAGGCCATCGCAGTCGCAATGTGATATGCACACGAAACAGACGTCTGAGTGGTGACAGATGCAGCGATCCAGAACGGCGGTAACACCAGAGTCTGACCTGCTTGCTGGACGATGGCGATACCGTGCTGGAAGTTGTGCGGATTGTTTGTGGCGAAGCGAGTGTTGTCTCTGGACATGGAGTCATACTCTGTCTGTAATGCATGGAAATTACCTGGGAGGGGAGGATATGCGAACCATACTTTAGTACCAGTGAGTAGCGTGTTTAGAGTGTAGTTGTCGTAGTACTCCATGTCCTGGATGTCATCAGCTGGCGTCACAGCTACGGTGGCCGCAGACACACCAAGCATGCCATCATTCTGCCAATCAGCTTTGTACTGGCAGAGACGCTCGAATGTTGGCGAATGCATACGTAGAATGGCACCAGGCTTGCTGTAGTAAGGATCGTGGATGTTGTTGAGCAGCTCTACGATAGCTTGCGCGTTCAACTCGGGCGAACCACGAGAAGGAGCGAAGAAGTATGTGTTCTCACCTCCGATTTCGTTTGCGATGACGCCCCTCATCTGCTTTGTGTTCAGCAGTTTCTCAAACGGAAGCTTGTCGTCGAGTATTGGTGATAGCCACTCGCTTCGAGGGAAGACCGTGCTCGCCTTGCGCAGAGGGCCAAGTTGGTTTTCGTCCAACGGGTAGACGTGTCCGGTCTCTGCGAGATGATGTAGCACGCGAGTGCGAGGATCATTACTGCGATCTAATTCGGCCATAACATCGACCAGACCTTGGTTGTGGAGCTTGAGGATGTCAATCATTACGTATGGTAGTTGCTGAATATGCTGTAGTTGCTGGGTATGCTAGATTTAATGGCGAGGGAGTTGATACTCGAGTGAGGGTTGAATGGTAGATGGTAATACGGGAGAATCTGTGCAGTCAATATGGGCATGAGGATATGAGTGAATAGCTGTCCGGGTGTATGGTGAAGGCTCATATGGTCTTTCACCCACTCTTTCTCCCAGGCCCGACATTCAATTCAAGGGAAGCTTCGACATGTCTTGCATTGGTGCACCTTCTGCATGCAGTTGTATTAGTACAGGATGTGAAGGTGCATATGTGAAGCACGTGACGTCGACAGCGCCTTGCATGCATACCGACAAGCTGGTGGGCACTACTGCAATTGGTCGCTTCAATGGCACAAGACAGGTGTGAGAGTTGTACCGTGCTGGTGTTGGTGCTGATGTCGGTGTTGGTGTTGCTATCGCACTCGACTTGGCGAGTTGGTGATGGATAGCCGGACGCCAAGCTCGGCTAATAGTGCGCCCGGACACACAGTCGGTGCCGCAACCACGACAAATTACCAACGCTGCGAGTTCTAAGACGACAACTAACCACAGGTCACCGCCAACACCGCCAACATGCGTACCTACGACGACTCCTTCAGCGGCCAGAAGATCTACCCGGGCAAGGTGCGTTCCGCCGACGAGCACCCCAGTCGTGGCCCTCCGCCACATGTCGGACATGCGCAGCGCGCCCACAGGCACACAGGCACAGCACGAACACATGATGGGCAGGAGGGACGGGGCAGCAATTGAAGGCGCAGCGCTGATGGCATACACAGGGCAAGCTCTACATCCGTGGTGACTCCAAGATCTTCCGTTTCCAGCGCGGCAAGTCCGAGTCCCTTTTCCTCCAGCGCAAGAACCCTCGCAAGATCTCATGGACGACCCTGTACCGCAGGCAGCACAAGAAGGGCATCTCTGAGGTACGGACATTCTCGCGGACGGGCGGCATGGCGTGGATGCAGCGATGTGACATCAGCTGCACCGCATGGCCGGCCTGCACCGCGCGCCTGCATTCATTGAGGACGTACACTGACGCCCCCTCCAGGAGGTCGCCAAGAAGCGCACCCGCCGCACAGTCAAGCACCAGCGTGCCATCGTCGGTGCTTCCCTCGACGTCATCAAGGAGCGCCGCGCCCAGCGCCCCGAGGCCCGCTCTGCTGCCCGCGCCGCCGCCATCAAGGAGGGCAAGGACAAGAAGGCCGCATCCGAGTCGGCGAAGAAGGCTGAGAAGGCCAAGAGCGCCGCCGCCGGTGCCCGTGGCCAGGCTGCCAAGATCCAGTCGAAGCAGGGCTCCAAGGGCGCCGCCCCCAAGGTCCAGGCAAGGACCCGTTAAGCGGGCTGTGCTGGCTGAAGATGGAAAACACGGTGCATGACTGGGGTTCTGGCGGATTTTCGGGGTGACTCGGTGTTCCTTTACTCTCTTCCGATAAGCACGGAATCAATGAATGGGATGGGATGATTTACAATCTTCGTGCCGGATACTACACTCCGGCCTCGCCATAGGGCAAATGCAATACCATGTGCTCACGAACTACACTTCCGCACCACACTGCGCCAGTGGGGCAGGTGAGATGAGAATGGACAATCATCGTACAGTTTCACGCACATTTGCTATTGCAACCAGAACATGATTGTGCGTGTGCAAGAAGTGCATTACGGTCACGACCACAAAGTGTCACAACTATTATATCTAGGCCATCAACTTCAGATTGCCAAACTAATCATCACAGTCGTCACTCTTTCAAACTCATCCACCAGACCAACAAGACCTTCAGAACTAGTTCGATTCCACAGTACATATTATAGCTCACAATACTCAAAGTCCATTACTCACCATACCTACAAGCACTAACAACACTACGCTCCACTCTAAACTTCAGGCCGGCTCCCTTCCTGCCATATAAGTCCCGATCATAAACAAAACCCCACTACCCAACCCTACCCCAGCACCACCCAGCGCCGCCTTTCCAGCACTCACCGGTACAATACCCCTCCTGGCCGCCACTGCACCAGCCACAGCACCAGCACCTGTCCCCACTACCGTCTCCCAATCCGTCTGCATCTCCCCCTTATTCTCCAATAACCGCCAGCTCCTGTCCTGCCACTCGATTTCCTCCCTCCCCCTCATGCGTCCCCATGTCATCAGCGCACCGGCTACAGTCCCCAAAGCAAGGCCTCTGCCGGAGTTGATGAGGGTGCGTGACAGTAGAGTAGTGGCGGTAATCTTCTGATGGCGCAGCCGTGATGCGACAAGTGCGATTGGTGCGCTGAGTAGGGAGAGGAAGGAAAAGGACATTGCTGAGGCGCGCATCACGTGGAGGTAGAGGATGGCGTGTGCGTTGGGTTGGTCTTCCGCGTAGGGAGGGTGTTGGAAGAGGGAAGTCATAGTTGGGATGTGGAATTGGTGGTGCTGATATCAAAGCCTGGAAATTGAAGATACTGATAATGTGATCCGCTTTGATCGGGGTTTTGTGAGTAGTCTTGGAGGTGGTGGTGCTGGCTTGCTGGTTTGCTGACCCCAGATCTCGTGGTGTGACTTCGAATCCAGCAGATTGGATAATTGAGGTCTTACCTACATCTTCGAAATTGTCCACAGTTTATATACTCGATCGCGCATGGAGGCTTGAACCAAAACAATCCCGCTGGTGAAGTTGTTCAGCCGCAACGAGCGACATCTGTCGGTCCGTCGAATCAGGCGGCGACGTTTTATCAGCACGGGAGGTATCTCCCTCCGCCGGCCGAATCCTTTCGCGCGTAAGACTGCATGCTTCAAGGAATCAAAGCTCCATTGTCTGTGAGGAATGGCTTAATGCTGACAGCGACCAGAATCTAGACAAGCGCAAATCTACAGACCTCGCTGTCAGTAACACTACTACGTCCTAGAAACTTACCCAGATATAAGAGACACATCTCTCGAACCACGAGGTTTCCTGCACCCGTCGCAAAGGGTTGCTCATGAATATATACTGCTAAGATCGCGACAATACCTCATGATGTTTCTCTGACAACTTCATTACAATCCGTGAAGCAACTCCGGACGTCTGCTCTGCCAGCCATCCGAACCCTGACCCGCGCATGCCTGCGTGTAACAGACAAGGTTGGCACAAGTCAAGCGTTCACAAGACCATCGTGATGGTCCGCCGCGCATGAATGGTTGTCACTGTCCAGGGTGCAAGCCATGAAACCTGGATGCAAGACATGCATCCCGCTCACACAGCCCCATGACGTCACGCCTGCAAATCACAGTATAACAGCCACCAAAACTCACCCTAAGCACGCACCAAACATACCTTAATCCACGCTATCACTTGGTACCAAAATAGCACGACCCAGCAACCAGACTCCATACTCCGAGATTTTTTCAAGCTAAACCACGGATCACCACCCAGCATCTATCATTATCTCGAGCGCAAGGCGAACAGATTCGTCTTTTCCATACCCCATACCAAGATGCCTATCGGCCAACAAGAATCCGGCGTGACGTCTGGCGTCAAGTTCGTCACTTCAACAGTTGGCAACACAGTCGGAGGCGTGACCAATACGCTGGGCGGAGTGGTCGGTGCCCTTGGACGCGGTGTAGGCGAAACTCTCGAAGGCGCGACGGGGAGCGCAGGCAGGCCTGTTGCTAGAGGTATCGCGGATGCGACGACAAGCATTGAGGATGGCGCGGCGAAGATTGCGGGTGGAGTGAAGAGGGCTGGTGAGGGCAAGTAGAAAGTTGTTCTGATGTGAAGCTTGAAAAGATGAGGAGGATGGAAGATCGTTACGAAGATATACCAAAGATACCACTAAGTTGCATGTTGTTCAAGATCCAAAGGAAATTTTCTCTACTCGCCACCACTTTTAACCGAAGCCTTGAGGTGTTCAGAACAGTGCTCTACTGTACCAATATACACTGTAGTCGTTTACAGACTTATGTGTTACAAAGATATTGATCTGGCCTCTGTTGTATGATCTCTTGCCTAGCAAAGGCAGTATGCTTATTTCGGGCTTTTCTACAGCTTGAGAATCTGGGAAAAGGGGACGATGATTACCTACACTACTCTGCTATCAACGATTACGAAAAATTATGATGTTGCCCAGAAGGTTCGTTTGGATCTCGCAGCGGCACAAGTCATTCTGATTTACACTAATTCAGTTCCGTGACAGGTCAAGAGACGTCCTCATTTGTAAGAAGCTTGGTGCAGAGCTATTGTGCGACCTGCTTCAGGTGCGGGAAATATTGCCATGTTGCCTCCGGACGTCAAAGATGCTCACCTCTTCACTGCAAACGAGTACTCCAAGACAAACATAAAACAACTTCAGAATGAAAAAGGGATTATTCAGCAGTGCTGTGAAGAATTCTGCAACTGCTTGATTAACCCGAGTTCACCGGACACGGAATGTGCATTCCGGGTGGCTTCTAGATGAAACCGAGCCGCATTGAACATGGAATTTTTGTTCGAGGGTCTCTGGATCGCTTGCGGACGCCATGTGTCTTGCGAAAATTTGGTTTCTGGTACCTGGTACAAGGTACAAGCGAGTTTCTAGACAATGGAAGAAACCCGGCATTCCTCTCAACATTGTTGTTGAGAGCCTGGTCGACCGGTCGAACCACCTTTTGCATGTTGGGAAGCCAGTACCCTGGTACTGTTTACGCAAAGACTTATGTCCGTCCAGCTGGCTATTTCCAAGTTTTTCGAGTCTTTGGAAGATATTGACATGATTCAGTGCCCAAACTCTATGCTCACCTCTTCAAAATCGTGATCGCCTCTAAAGATCATCAGGCTGGTGAGCAAGGCGCTGGATGACGGACGCCCGAGCTGTACAAATGTATGCCAATGCTGAGGACGGCTAGTAATCTGGGGAAAGTGGTAATCGATAAAGCCTAGTCCAATGAAACCAAAGTAAGCGTGGCGGCGGAGAAGGATGGCGGGACGAGCGGATAGCACACGGACGAAGCTTGTACGTCATGTCCAAATCCAGCCACCTGCACAGTATCTGCCGTGCGTTGTAAATCCTCCCTTGCGCCTGCCATCGTGACCATGCCACTGTGGTGTTTCAAAGCACAATTCAGGGCTCACCACTAGCCGTAGGGATCTACCCTGTTAGCCATCTTCAGCATTACGCTTTCAAGCCAACGACTAAAAGCATCGACGTATCGATAGCAACAGGCCACGCCAGCACTCAAGCGTCGACAAGCGTCTCCGAAGCGTCCCAACGAGCGAATAAAGCGGGCGAGAGCGAGACGGCTGAGCGAAACAGCCACATTTTACCCCACAAAAGTTCGCGTTAGCGTAGCTGGAAACGCGCCTAATCGACGTTGCACCGCGGCCTCGAGTCTTGACATCATTTCAGTCCACAGAGGCTGCGCGTCCTCGGGATTGACAATCTCTGGCTTCTTCTGAATGCAATTATGCATGAGATGTTCGAAGGTGAACCCAGGTAGATTGTCTTGGACCAATAACCTGGCCAGGCATGCTATGGTTTTACCAGCACGCACCTGCATATCAACTGGCGATCCAACGAATTACACGAGAAAGGGACTACGGAAAGACTGCAGAAATGCAAGCGAGCGAGACGCGACTCAGCACTAGTAGCTACCAGGAAGAGATGCAACTAGCGGATGGTTTTTGCCTCTCGCTGTTCACGTCCTCGACTGTGCACGCGCGTGCCACTCGTTTGCCTGTGTTGTTGAGTGCTGACAGTTTGGCTCTCGGGTTGTCAATGACACCATGACGGCCAGAGTGCTGGAGTATCGAGAGGTTGGAATAAGCACAGTCCCTCCTTGTGCGTGAACGCTTGGGGTACAGCACGGCTGGGGTTGGGCTGATGGCCAAGCAAAAGTCAAGAGGCGGGATCTCTTCCTTCTCATGCATTCCTGCCACTGCTCACGAGAAGTGGTGGGTCAGAAGGAGGGGTTCTGTTCATCCGGCCCAATGATACCGAAGCGGCTCCACTACAGCTGTCTTTCCATACTTTCGCGTGCGGCGAACTACCTCCAGCCTTCCTGCTTTGTAGCTTGAGCGTCAAACTAACGATGTGCATTGACGCGTTCAGTAGATCCCCTATGGCTTGACTCTGACAATGCCGATCCTCGGTGACATGCTCGATGAAGTAGGTCCTACACTAACTTCTCCGCTAGGTGTTGGTATTTAGCTGTCTTACCTCCCGGTCGATTTCGTCTCTTCACTCTCGTTGTCACGGTTACTGCTCAATTATCGCCTGATTGATACCTCGTTCATCAATCTACGCCTTCGTTGTCTACTTAAAGTCGCTGTTGATCATCACTGTCGCTCAGTATCAACCACATTAATACCTACTCCTCCACCATGAAGTCCTACATCGCCCTCGCCCTTGCGTCCACCGCATTGGCTTACCCCCAGACCTCGGACGCCTCTGGCTGCCCGTCTTCCGCCTCAGGATCTTTCCAGATCCAAACGGTCAACCAGACCACCAGCGCTAAGCGCAGCCTCGAGGGACGCCAGCTTTCCGGCGCTCTCACTCTGACCCTTCAGGATGGTGTCCTGAAGGACCAGGCTGGTCGCACGGGATACATCGCTGCCAATGACCAGTAAGTTATACTGATTCGTCATCTCATCATTCATACTAATTGTTACTAGGTTCCAGTTCGACGCTCCCGTCCAGGCTGGTGCTCTGCAGACCAAGGGCTTCGCCCTCTGCAGCAACGGCTCTCTGGCTCTTACCGCTGGTTCCCGCACAGCCGGTGCCACTACCTTTTTCCAGTGCTTGTCCGGAGACTTCTACAACCTGTACGCCGACTCTCAGGGCGCTCAATGCTCCAAGATCTACATCCAGGCTGTCAACATGGGCTCTGGTTCCGGTGCCTCGCAGATCAGCGATGGCCAGCCTCAAGTTACCTCCGCTGCCGTCTCTCAGATTTCTGATGGCCAGATCCAGGCTACCACTGCTGCTGCCTCTGTCCCTGTAGTTTCTCAGATCTCCGACGGTCAGATCCAGGCTACCTCCGCTGGCAATGTCGTCTCCCAGATCTCTGACGGTCAGGTTCAAGCCACATCTGCTGGCAACGTCGTTTCCCAGATCAGCGATGGTCAGATCCAGGCTACTCCCGCCCCCTCGGTCACTGCTGTTGTCTCTCAGATCAGCGATGGCCAGATTCAGGCTACCACTGCTGCTGCCTCTGTCCCCGTAGTCTCTCAGATCTCCGACGGTCAGCCCCAGGCTCCCATCGCTACTGGCAACGCCACCGTCTCGCGCCCCAACGCCACCGCGTCCCAGCCCGCTGAGTACACCGGTGCTGCTGCGTCCAGCGCCATCGGTGCTGGTGCTCTTGCCGCTGGTCTTCTTGGTCTGTTTGCCATGTTGTAAACTTCTTTGACTGTCTCAGCATAGCGAGTCACTTCATGTGTTTACGAATCTCACCTTAGCGATTAATATAAGTGGATAATGTTCCCCACTTACGACTCTCCTTATGAATTATGCCGGCGCAATGGCATCGGCATGATAGACTCACTCCTTGGACCTGTATATATCCATGGCATGGTGTTTTGGTTATGGTTACTGCTTGGAGGACTAAGAGTCTGGTTAGGTAGCTTAGGTAGCTGTGCATTGTTAGGGGACATTGAGATGAACCTAATGCTAATGGAAATTGATTACTTATATAACTTTGCTTCCTCTCTTTCTATGCCAATGGTGTTATGTTCTACTATGCCAACGTTGTACTTTATTGTCGTCGCCATCCGTTACACAACACGCACATGCAACCTCGGAATTTCTCACTCCAAGAAACACCTCATCCCACTTTTTTTTTTTTTTTCAAAATGCCGCCCTGCAGAGTGCAGCACACAAGCCGAATACATTAGGCCGTTAGTTGCAATTCAACCGACTCGGAGCTACTGCTGTCGCGTCGCAAATTTAACAAAGGATCTTCATTGATGCACAACACAGGTACTAGCGACTAGCATCTATTCTTGTCCACAAGATGCCACATCTGCAGATGCCCAACGTCGAGGTCGATGTCATGGTTCTAAGGGACCGAGTTTGTGTTACGCTATCGGTGCAATCGCTACTTATGGGATGACATTTACTTGGAGATATCTAAGAATACATCAATGTTGCAACTCCTATGCTTTATGAACCCCTCCCAGGAAAACAATCCAAGATGTTTCGACTCCAAGGAAGAGACTCTCGGGTGTATCCCTATGGTTTCAGTATACATTGATCAGAATTCTTTGACTATCAATCAGACATGGAACCTACCACACCACCTCTGCAGCACTTATTCAAGGACCTCCAGTATCGGCTCATCCAATCACCCACGGAACCAGTCCCATGTTGACACCATCCTGCAATACAACATTTAAAAAAGCAGAAGTGCTCTATTTGTTTTCTCCTAAGGTCATCCAGACATCGAGGATGCTATCGTAAGAGAGCTGGACACTGTGGCTACATGGATCAAAAACGAAGTCGAGAAGCGCATGCTATGTAACGGAATGGCATTTCAGGTACGGAGTTACACGTCATATCAATGTTTCGTTACCTGTCAAAATGTCATTACTAGGTGGATGATGCATTGACGGTGCCACAAAAAAACTGAACATACTTCGACTCACTCACGCGCAGCCACTTGACAAGGCACTAGAAGCTGTATACGTCCTCCTGCATACTTTCCTTGCAGTAAATTTGCATTCGCTAACAGTTCTAGTAGATCCACGAGCTTTGGAGCCATGTAGTTCCATACCTATTCTTTATGATGAGCCGAAACGAGTTTATCGGCATTAGCATCCACGACCGTAATCGCATATCACATCAACGAGACGCGGTCTAAAGTAGAACTCGGTTATCAGACAACAAGACTCTCGAAGCGACACGCTGATTATACGACTTGAGCCCCCGGTACGACGAGGCTGCAAATTCGCCTTGGCTGTGGCGAGAAACACAGAGCGCGAAATGGTAAAGAGTCTCTTGTATATATTGCACACACAACACCCCACGCAAACGAGTATGTAAATGCCGAGCTTTGATGTAGCCACATATATCCCTGAATTTACGAGCGTGAAGCTCGTTCGACTTGCTAGCCCTAGGCCCAAATCAATCCGACTTCATCGACAGATAGAATATATATACTATGCACATCACGCTGGACTCATCTCACCGGAACCTGATACCAATCCTCCTATTCACAACTGAATTACAGAAGGCGCCGCTTGTGGTAAGATCAGACACAAAGAACGATTTTTTTCTCATTAGTGATTGGCAATGGGATCATAGCTTTGCGGATATAACAGATATTCCAAGCACGACTTTGGGTTAAGGCTGCTGCTATTTCGCGACAATGTGGAGTTTGTGAGATATGTTTATGCTTACCGGACAACGACAATGATGCATGGACTTTATGCCGATTTCAGAAGGGGTGGGTAACACTTTCAAAGGTGTTTTATCTTCTCGACGATAAAACGATATGGAGAGTCTTTATATGTTGCGTCCTTACATTTACAATGCAGTACCATTTCATTCACGGATTTGGCGTCCAAGATACGCGAGACATTGCGGGTACTTGAATTGGTCGACACTTCTCCCATGTATTCGAACCGTTTGACAGAATTGACATCAGCCTCTTTTGTTTACTGATGCACCACTTCTCAAGCCTCGAGTGAATCACAAGACGAAGACAAGAGCAGCATGCGACGGAAAAATGCATTGCATCGGCAGTGTCCGTTCAGTCCTCAGGAGAGCTCTGTCTACAGCATGTTCTGTTAACTTCAGCACCAGAGTCCTGACACTCATTCTTCTCCTGATCCCTCGATCTTCCGGACCGCGATCAAAACTCATTCTCGAGGCTCGACCGAGAGCTACAACAAGAGGTCAATTTTTTCTGCAACATGACAGATCTGGCTTGGTAAAATATGCGTATGGTTCCAGTAGGTACGTTGAGGTCTGTTTTACTGGTAATCATCAACGCCTTCAAGTCAGAATAGTGCAAATTGGAACAAATCAACAAGGGATATCAGATCTATGATTGCATTCCCCGGTCACTATTCACAATACGTAGGTATACAACCCAGGTCGGGTAAAACTTGGCTATCGAGAAAGAGACGTCTACAATACGGAAAGGTCTCCGAACTTCTCCTGTTGGGCTGTTAGCACACGGCCATGCACGGCTCAAAGTGACAAGACTTGCCTTGTAGCCGGGAACGGCCCAGCGGCCCTTGGACACGAGCTGCTCGGTGCGCTGGTCAATCTCGGGCTGGGCAGCAGCGACCTCGTCGACGGTGAGGTCGGCGAACGGCCTGGCGTCCTCGATGTTCTTCAGTGTCTTCTGGAGGTCGCTCAGCTCCTTGTCGACGACGGCCTTGGTCTCCTCGGCGCTCTTGACGGCCTGGGCCTCGAAGGCCTCAATGGCCTTGATCTGCCTGTTTACATCGTAGGTCTGGGGCTTGAAGGCGGTGAACTGCTTCTCGATGTCGTCGACGATGGCCTGGTTCTTGAGGATGGAGCGGTAGTGGGAGAAGTCGACCGTCTGGGCCTGCTCGGACAGGACCGTGACCTTGCGGCGGGCGTCGTCGTTGCGCTTCTTGAACGACTGCAGGGCGGCGGCGGTGTTGCCTTTGAGGCCGAGCTGCTGGCCAAGCTTGGTCCAGTCGAGCTTGAGGGCTGCGCTGCGCTGTTGCGGGCAAAGCGTTAGTTTTCAACGTCGCAGCAGACGGCGGACGGGGCAGCCATTGCGCGCGCGGGAGCTCGGCGGGGGGAGCAATTGAGCTTGCGCGAGCTCCCAGCGGCGGGCCGGAGGGGGGTCAACGTACTCCGACGGCCATTGTGATGGATAGGGACGGGTTGTGGGATGGGGTCGTGGGGTCGTAGGGTGTAGTTTGGGAGTGAACTTCTCGCAGTTCGGAAGCCAAGAATTAGCGCGCCCGAACTAGATCCGGCGTCTCTCCAACTGTCCAACATGGCTATCACAGCACGACTACCTATCATCCATAACAGCATGACCTCCACTGAACATTGCGCGCAAACATCATCTTTGCAATGGGGGCATCACAATATCGTCAAGGTACAACGCCGTCGTAGATCGTGTCATGTGAGTTGAGTCAAGGATCTTGCTACTATGAATGTGAGGCATCGAAGCTCAATCATTAAATGGGAAACGTCAACATGCTACACAACCACCACAAGTAAAGCAGTCCACACGTTACCAGTCACGTCCACCAATATATTCTTCCAAACATAAAGTATCACCGAATATGTCGAGAAAACAAAATCAGTCATCCAACATCACATCATATCAAATCAGATCATATCATATGCATCACACATATCACACACATCAAGCTCCACAATGTGACTGATAGTAGATTCATTTTCATGTCTCTTGCTAGTCGGCAATTGCACGCCTTTGCGGATGGCAATGCCTAGTCATCTAAATCTCGCACTAGACTGCAATAGTCTATATGCTGAGAGCCATGATGGAGTTGACAATGTCGTTGTCGTTCTCCTTCAGGGCCTTGACAGCCTTCTTGCGGGAGACGGACGCCTGCTGCATGACAAGCTCAATGTCCTTGGCCTCGAGACCAGAGTCGTCGACCTCCTCGCCGTCATCCTCCTCCTCCTCGGGCTTCTCCTCGACGGCCTTGGCCTTGGCGTCACCGTGGTCGTGGTCGTGGTCGTGGTCGTGGTCGTGGCCGGCGTGGTCGTGACCCTGCTGCTCAGCCTGGGCGAGCTGCTGGGCGGCCGAAGCCTGGGCCTGCGAGTTCAGGTCCTCGATCTTGGCCTCACCGAAGATGCTGGTGCGGGGTCAGTAATGCGCCTGCCGTTGTTGGAGACGCGGCCATGCTTACATGTAGGTGTTGCTGGAAGGGGACTTGTAGACGTCGGGCTGGTTGATGACGAAGAGGATCTGGCAGACACGTTAGCCAAAATTCGGCATGCCCCGCAGCAGCAGCAGCACCCAGCTCGCCCAGCTGTGCCTGTGCCTGTCTGCGTCTCCTGCCATTGTGCATTCTGCAGCGGGCACTCACGTTCTTCGGTCGGCGGAGGGTGACGCGTGTGATGCCCTCAATGTGCTTCAGGCCGAGCTTGGCAATGGCCTTGCGAGCCTTCTTCTCGTTGCGCGAGTGGACGGTGACGGAAGAGCCCTGGGGGATCACGGCCTCGCCGCCCTCCTCGCCCTCGGAGTCGTCGCTCGACTCATCCTCCTCAATCTGGACGTTCTTCTTCTCGGGCTCGTCGGGGAGCTCTTCAATGCGGGGGTTGGCCATTTTTGCGGATGTCGTGAAGCTCTTTCTTCGGTGCGTGGTGGTGGTTCTTTCCGCACCAGAGCACCGCCCTCAAAAAGGCCTAGCGTGTGGGCGGTCACGGAAAGTAAGCGAGGAGTCCTCTCGACATGACATGGTCCCAGACACCAGACAAGCCCGCCGCCGCCAGTGCCAGGGCTGCAGCGGAATTCTGGCCATCTGCCTTCGCCATGTGCTGTATGTGCTGGATTCGACATGACAAGTCACACGGCAAGCATACTAAAAGCAGTCATTTCAATGGGTATCAAATTGCAATTCTAGTTGCGGTCTTTTGGTTCATGAACTTGTGGATTGGACTCGTTTGCTACATGTGGATGCATGCAAGAGCCGTGTTAACCTTCCCATCCGAATTGCACCTTGCCAATCATTGAAATAATGCACCCGATCCAGGTCTTGAATTTTAGAATGTCGTTGGTCGCTTTCGGGATGCTCAAGAAATGCACATCATGCCTCCTCCAGCACCTGCATGCAGCGACCACCACTACGCCTTGTCTCCCGACATCATCGTAACCGTTTATGCCTTTGCGCTGGCGCGGATCTTGGCGAAGGTCTTCTGGACCTCGTAGCGGGCCTTTGCACGTGTTAGTACATGATTCCGAACATGAGGCGCATGTCAAACACAGTACGAGACTGCGCATCGACACGGCCCGGACAGGACATGACCTACCTGCTTCCTCAGCTTCATGACCTTGAACCTCTCGAAGTCGTTCAACTGCCTCCTCTTCTGGAGCGCAGCGCGCTTCTTGGCCCAGGCGCTCTCGTCGAACTTCTGCTGGACCTTGTGCTCCTCCCACTTCTTCGCGACGTGGCCGACACCGGTGGCACGGGGCAGCTTGGGGATGACAATCGGGGTGAGCGAGAGCTTGGCGAGGGCGACTTCCTGGCGGGGGACGGAGGCCTTCTCGGAAGGACCATCAACAAGGACCTGAGTCTGTAAGCGACCATTCAACATGCCAAATCGCAGAGCGTGCGTACGCGCTTGTGGTCGATGATCTCGACAATGGCGGCAAGGCGGCCCTCGTAGACACCCTCGTTGAAGAGGACTACACGGCCGACCTCGACCAGCCTCCAGGCGCTCGTTGTGATGCTGGCGTCACCCATTTCGTCTATTGTGCTGTGGTAATTATTAGGGCGTGGAAAAGAGCGTGTGGAAGATATCGCAGGCGTACCGGAAAGGGGATGTGCTGTTGAGGGTTAGTTGGGTCGGTGTTCGAGATGAGTTCGAGATGGAATTTGGAGCAAGTGTGGGCTCGGCAGCGACGACGCTTAGTCGGCGCACGGGCCAAGAGGCCGATAAAAAGCCAGACGCGCTTCATCACCACAGCACCACCACGCAACAATCACAACAATCACAACAGCTACCACGCTGGTCTCTTCGCGCTGCATGCGACTGTCTGTTACAGTCTGAGCGTGCGAAGGACGATGCATAGCTGCCGCTTCTGCACTGCATGATCTGCAGTTCTGCACCGGTCTGCACCTCGGTGATGCTAACTTTCTCCGCAATAGCCAGCAGAGCCTGCAACCTGCACCTGCACTTGTAAGTTCACAATCACTTCTTCTACCCTTCCTCCACCGCATCCTATGATGACGTAATTTGCGATTGAGTCTGGCGTCGGAGTCCCTCGCCGGGGACTCTTAACGGCGTCGGCCCAGTGATATTCAATTTCTTACATATTCTGAGCTTTCTAAGCACCTCGTGTCTTAAGCATTCGATTCTCAGTTCAAGAGCTTAGCTGACACTCCAAAGATTACAGATGACTTGACATTGCTCTCACAAGCACCGTGTGGCTCCTACAACCTCTGAACTGACCCAACTCTCAGCAACACCGCCTTTGGTAAGTCATACATCTGCTTCTGCACTGCACCATCCCTTTCCAATGATTACAATTTGCAATAGATAGTAACTGATCGGACCATCTATCCGAATCTCGTGATTAACTTTTTTACACCAAGATCACTGAGGAAAATATTCATTCAATACTTGCTTTACATCGTTTGCTTGAGCACAGGCTAACAAGCTCGCAGATCCAGTTGTGATTTTTAGCACCTTATTGAATCCAGAAACCAGCTGCTGTGTGGTAGGCAATGGACCGTGCATGGTAAGAAGGTAGGCCTTCATAGCTCTCTCAATACACACTGTCAATAAAACTCATATCGATTACTCCTCACGTTCATCACTTGCGACCTGTCTTGTCCTTCGCCTTGTGATCTTGCGCCCATAACTCCAGTAAAGGTTCATCAGCAGCTCCCTCACCACAACATCGAACGTCGTTTTGGTGTCGAACTTACTCCCACTGTAAGGGAATGGCACGATTTTGGTCCAGTCGGAATCGTCGAAGTAGAACTCCAGATCGAACGTCTCAGCCTTTCTCAACATGTGCTTCAGCACGTCACCCTTCTCACCATTTGCGTCTGCCCAAGCCCACAATCTTGTGTCAAGGAAGTTCAGCTCATCCTTCGAAATCCCTTGCGCCAGGATTTGCGCATTGAACAGCAGATGTCGTAAGATGTTAATATCACACCCGCACTCCAGGACCGCATACCTTAACAACCCTGTGTCGATCTGCTTGGGAACTCCCAAGAGCGTTGCCAGCGCCGCAACAGCCCTCTCGTTCCCCTCTCTGACTGCCTCTCTAATGCCCACTTTTGCTGTCTCTCCCGCCATACTGCCCTCCCAGTCGATCTCACCGTTCAGGCTGACCAACACATACAGCAAACTCACTTTCCCCTCGTCCCAAGGACCGTGCAGGAGTTTCTCAGGGATATAGAAGCCCGCCGCAAAGCTGAGGTAGGGGATAGTAGTGAATCGAAACGGCCACAATCCGTCAAACATCTTCACCCCAGGAACCTCAACACCCGTCTTCTCCCAAGCTTTTCCTCGTAACGCAATCATAGCATCGTGCGCTCGATCCACATACTGCAAGAAAAACTCCCAACTGAAGAACCGATATGCCAGTAACTCTGACTGCAGCTGCGGATTGCTAGTCTTGAGCCTGTCCCGGTAGTTTGTCTTATGGTCAACGGTGTGGAAAAAGGACCGCATGACATACTCCTGAGTGATGGCGTGGGAGGAGAGCTTTCGACCTAGTAGAGGGGAGGCGAGTGGGAGGGAAGTGTTCATAGAGTAAAGAAAGACGATTTCGAGGAGTTCTGTCGGGAGACCGAGAAGCGTAGGCATGGCTGCTATCGTGTGTTTTTTTCTGAGTTTGACAAGTTTCTTCCCGCGCAGGCGTTTGGTTTGAATTGCTGTTTCTGATGTAGATGCTGTCGAAGGGTTGAATGTTGCAGAAATTGGTATAAGAGGATCTGTGACTTTTCGCTTTTTCCCTCGTATCTTGATAGGTGTAAAATACAGATCTGGATCCATTTGTAGGGGAGGACGTGACCAGGCAGCAGAGTTTCTGGACCTGCATATGCAATGTGGGTGAATAGGGAAAGGTCTGTTGAAAGTTATGTGGCGCAGCAGCTGTGGCTTCACCGCGGCGTTCGAAGGAGCGTCTTTTGTCTGAGCTCCCCGGCCATCATCGTAAACATAGAACCTCCAGACCACAACCCTGCATATACTTCGACAACACCACAACGCAGTCAAGATGCAGGTTCATGCTGTACCTGATGCGGAGCGCGCCTTTGACTCGGCAGGAAGAAGATTGCCATGGGGGCTCGAGTACGCAGAGTAAGTGAGAATTGTTTCGTGCCGAGGGAAGGGAAAAGATGAAGTACAGCTCCGGCGCGTGCATTTGTCGCATTGCTACGTAATGCTGAAGGCTAGATAACTTCAATCATCTTTGATCGAATTAAGAAGCATTGTTAACCAACGACTTTAGTAACGATCAAAACCAGCGAACACGCATACCCGAAGAGAAAGGTCCTTTTGGCAAGGCGCGCAAACGTGGATCAACGCGCGCGAAAACACCAACAGCCAAATCCGCTGAAGACAGCGCAAAGCTCGATAATCTCCGCGCTATTGACGACATATTCGGGCGCTTCAAGGCAGATGAGGACAAGAAGCGATCGCTTTCAGGGCATTCCGTAGCCGCACTACCACCATCCGCATCTGCGCCGAATCTGATAGAAAGCGGCGGTCTACTGGGAACATCATTCAATGGCGGTGCGCCCGCCAACATCACAGCGAAAGAGCCCAAAGAAGTCATACTTTACGGCTACGGCTCGGAAGTGCAGTGGGCAGCAATCGACTACTTTGAGAAGGTGTCCAACGGCATCATCTACGAGGAATATGACCGTGAGCCGTATAACCCCAAGTTCTCCTATGCTTTTGGCGCACAGCGAAGTTCGCACTATCGCTCGCTCTCAAAAGTGGCGCTCAGCAAAGTCAATCAGTTCGTGGGTGGTGATCACTGGATCAAAGTCACCTTCGACTCGGCAGAAGCTGCAGAGCGCGCATGCCACTATTCGCCGCATGTCATACAGGGCTACACCGTCTTCGCAGAGTCGTACCGCGGCACCGGTCCTCAAGGTGGTGACAGAGCTCTTCGCGCCCAAGTAGGCGGCGCAGTGTCGCTCCTCTCCTCCCCACAGACTCTCTCATCCAGCACAATACCGGACACATCGACGACCGCCTCCTCTGCAACAGCCACAACCTCTCACGTCCCGACTGCCCTCCCGCGATCGACAACGTTACCTCTGTTTCCCAGCGGATCCTTCCCTATGGACGACGGGCCTCTCGACCGCGCCCCAGCGACGCTCACTCGCCAACCCCAATCTCAAACACAGACACACACAACTTCCGCACAACTAGCCCCAACTTCGCGCCGCGCAACCCTCCGTCTCAAAGGCGCAAACGTAAAGCCTGCCGTGTTCCTCCCTCAAGAAAAAGCCTTCCTCCCTGCGCCGCCTCGTTGGCAGCAGACGTTCGGTTCGCTACCCATCATTGGGTGGGTGATTGGTAACGGGCAAGGCATTATCGGAGATCAGGTGCCGAGGAAAGAAGATGGCAGTTTTGACCAGGCGAGCGCAAGTTTGTATTGGAGAATGTGGTATAGCGTCGACTCGTGTCTGGGGACGGACTTCTGTGGAGTTAGAGACGCCGAGTACGATGATTAAGCTTGGAGCAGGAATCGAGTTGCGAGGGAAATGATACATGACAAGGTCGCAAAAGGAGTTGGCAGCATTGGGCGGCGTTTCGTTTTGGATTTTGTAAGCATGCACAAGCGTAGGACCTGTCTTTTTCTTCTTCTTTCTGCCAGTTTCATCGTGGCTTGCGGCTGTAGATGGAGAATCAAGCGAGCCATATTTCAAGACAAGCTGCTTCTCTCCAGTAACTTCGTGTTTTGTGATAATGCTGAAATGAGTGCTACTTTCGAAGATGGCAACCCCCAACGCCGATGGCAGTATATCTAGTGCGCACAATCATACATCGTGGCCTTCTCGTCGCTTTAACCAGTATTCTACACACCAACCATCTCCCAACCCGAGCCCTGAACTAATTGCCCTCGCATCGCAAGATTTCCTACACGCCCTCTGATCGCCTAGACATACTGGCTCAACCACCTGATGCCCTCTCCGTAACCCTGCCTCATAACCACACTGCACATGAACACCTCAATCGGCCTGATGCCCTCAAGTGGCACCTTACCCTTGCCCGTTGTCTGATACAATCCCAGCGCGCTCCTCAGCTGGTCCTCGGAAACTGCGTCAGGGTGGTCAATCTTGTTGCCTAGGATGACGAAAGGTGTGTTCTTGAGCTCTTCCATGGCGAGGAGCGCATCGAGCTCGACTTTTGATTCGTTGAGGCGCTCGTGGTCTTTTGCGTCGACGAGGAAGACTATACCGGATACTTCGGGAACTGGAGGGTGTTAGCCACGCATACGGTGTGCAGGGGTGGAGAGGACGCACAGTAATCGCGCCAAAGACGTCGAGCTTGCGCGTGGCCGCCGAGATCAAAGGTTGTGAATTTGACGTTGCCAATTGAGAGTTCTTCGGAGGTGGGGTGCAGGGTCGGCTGTAGGACGGCGACGCGGTCGTTCTTGAGCATGTGGAGGAGGGTTGTCTTGCCGGCATTATCGAGACCAAGGAAGAGGAGTTTGGCGTGCTTGTTCGCGAGGCCAAGTGAGGCCAGGGCTTCCCAGACTGCGTCGTGTTAGTCGCGTGATATGTCTGTATGCGTTGCGTCGAGGTCCGCTTGCGCCTGCAGTGTAACGGCAATGATCGTACGCGCGTATTGCGATAGATCCACGCCCTAGCAGACTTCTCGTACTGGAGGTTCCCTGTATCTGGCGACTACTCGAGTGTAGAGGTGTGCAGTGCGAAGGTTCTATCATTTGGCGTCGCTATCATGTACGGCCAAGTTGCGGGAAAGACGGGTAAGATGGGAGGAACTTACACCTGTCGCAAGATTAGCATAATGTTTCAACGGTCGACCAGAGAATATAGGTACCAATCTAGAATCCACATGTTGTCGGTAGGAACTAAGTTTTGTGGTTGAGAGTGTCGTGTTCACAGCTGGTTGCGTGAGCTGCCGTTTGGACTCGCGAGACCCTGTCGTCACACGTCACGTCACGTGCAGTTACTTTCACTTCCGACTCTGTCACATCTTGAGATGATACTTCTGCTACAAGCACGGGTAGGCGGAAAAATGGTCTAAACATTCTGAATATGGAATCATCCAGAGATCTCCTCGATCTGGAAGAACTGACAGTATTGAACGAGCGCTGCATTGGCCTTATTATCGTTCACCAGCCTCAAGCTGAATTGTAGTGAATAAGACCAACAAGCTGACAGTAAATTCGATCTTGGGCAAAGGCGCAAGAGGGTATTGGCTAACAGTGTTACACTCAAGTCAAAACAGAAATGACGCTGCTCACTCTCTAGCGGCTATAATCATACTCCTAGCTTGGGCGATCGTAAGAAGCTTCTTCGGTTTCTATCCAATACAACGTGGAGACTGCTAAATTCTTTGAGATGGCAAGCTGGCTACAACCGGGTCTAGTGTTTTGAAAGAGAGTCATGTGTTTTCCTTCGCATGCTGACGACCACACAATTGTCTGACATGATGTAGCGCCTGAATGCAAGGCTGCTTACGACATCTATTCAGCCTCATGATAACACGGAATCCCAGGGCCAGTAGGATAGCGCCAATCAAGCCTCTTACGGACATCTAGAGATCCGGCGATTAAGATGAGGCTCAGCGGATTTGCACGGCCACTGGGCTAATGCGAGGTATAATCTGGGTGCAGTGTCAAGTGGGTGAATGTGTGCATGATGCGACTGTTCGTTCTTGACTACCATATCAAGCGTATAGTAAGAAAGAAATATTGAGGAGCTAATATATCAATCAACCGAATTTTGCCAGGCTAAGATGCTTCTTCGGCTTTGGCGACGTCTTGAAGGATCGAAGGAATAGCGGTGACATGCATCCTCATTAGAGGCTATGCGCCGCGCGCTAATGCGTACTAGCCACCACACAGCGACTTTCACGTCAGCAATCTAACGACTTCAACACTCAAGAATTCCACGTCTCTCAGAAGTTCACGGAAACTCCACTTCCCGAACATCCATCACACTGACCACCCTCATGATATCGCTGCGCTCGTAGCAAAAGCTTCACCATGGCAACCTGAGCTGAAATTGCTGATGTTTACCCATGTACATCTTGATTCCCGAATGTACATCCAAGACATCAACCATCCACTACATCGAGCCAAGTCAGTATAGCTTAACAAAGATGTCCACAATTGCTCACGGGATTTCCACCCACTCCAGCGCATAGCCAACAATACTCGACGTCTGCAGTTCCAGCTTCAAGCTGTAAAACAGCATGCAACCATCCTAAGTCTGATCTCCCGGGCCGTGGAAATCAGAATCGTGTCATACTTACGACAGTTGTTGCTTACTCTCACCAGCTTCAATTCTGACAGCTGCGGAGTTCCACCCATGGCACGACTATGCCCGCTGGAAGTAACTGCACATGACTCAAGAAATATTCGCATCAAGGGCGGTCCAACGCAGAAAGAGACGGAGCTGACTTCTTGTTTCTTCTTTCGATCACATCAACTTACTTCAACCCCTACATACAGTCATGTCCAGCTGGACACTGATTTCCTTTCTCGCGATTCAATCGCTACCAACCTATACTTGCGCTTATAGCGTTGCCAATGACTTCAATTGTCAGAATCAGCTGTCAAGTAACATTGATGTCATATCAATATGTCTCGATGTAATGCTTGCTATTCGTTATTCACCTGAAGCCTTCAATTTACCGAGTTGACACCCATTCAAGTACGCAATGTATATATGCCGGTAGTGTCTTGTCCGCAAAACCTATCGCATACAGCAAGCCTCTTCTGTTTCTGAACATTCACAGCTTTTCCAACATTCACGTCTTGATGTCAGGTCACTCATCCTCGTCCGCCAACACCGAACACAGCAACTTCAACACTCCACCACCAAGGAGTTACCGCCTACCGGATATGTCTTCCTCCGAGCGGATGTCGCTTGTATGCCACTTTGACAAATGAGCTCTCAGTCCAAATACTAACTACCTCAGGCCGAGAAGCATAACACAATCGTCGCTCTACATCAGCACCAAATTAACACCCTCGTCGCACTTTGTCGTGTCGAAAAAGCATTCGCTATTCTCAACACGCCGGACGTCAGCGAGCCCATGACCGCAGCATGGTCTTACTACGTCAATTCCCATAGTCTATTAACAGAGCTGCGTAGCATGACCAAGAACTACCCATTCAACTCCTACTGTGTGGACGAAGCAAAGCGAAGAGTCTACGCTGATCCGGAGTCGAACCGAAGTTGGAATCTCTGCTGGCTGGTACTAAAGAAGATAGAAAATGAGTATGCAATGCTGCACAACGATCTTTTCTAGAGTGAGGTTGCTGATGCCGTGTAGTAAACTTATTGCATACTATGCCCAGTATCAAGCAAGTCAACCTGCTACGTGGGGTGGGCATACGCCTTCTGCTGAGCAGATTGCGCAGCTCACTGATGCTTTCGTGACTGAGTGGAGGTGGGCACTCGATCAAATGTTGAGGCATTGGGAAAGGCCGCCTACACAGTGAGCTGGTACGTGCATGGAGGCTTTTGTCGCACTTGCAGATGAGAGAAGAAGTGGTATGGAGGGTTATGTTCTTCATTTCGTTGTATCTTGTTTCTACTTGTTCTTCTTCTATCGTTTTCCGAGTATCTTCTCTTTGACCATATGGCTCTCATGTGTTAGCGTGGATGGAGCTGGCATATCGGCAGGACCGATGTTGTAGTCTTGTGTAATTTGTCGAAACATCGTAGTGTCAAGTGGAGTCACTTCTCGTTGCTGAAGTCTCGTGTTTCCAGTTGATCAAGACGACTCACTTGCATTCCATGCTTTATGTGCCCTTGTCATGACCTGTTCTTGCGAAGGTGCGGGGATCTGTGTAGACACACGTCTTGGTCGGATCCATAGACTAAGCTGACACTGTAGGGCTGTGGCCGGTGGCACACACAGACTGTAGTGGTCTTTATCGCTAGACGAGCAGATGCCACGGTCGTAGTCGCTTTCCATCATTGAAATCTGTCCTTTCTGTGTCCTGCTTCACCCGAAAGGCGACATAACGAGAGAACACGCAAAAGTCAAAATTGCCATGATCATCAAGGCAGGCTGTTGCGCATATAGCGACGAAGCAGCACCAGGGAGTGGACTTGCTTTCAGCTCCATGTTTGGCAGTGGACTCGCCACGTCTGATGAGTCAAGGTAAGCGAATTTGATCCGCTCTCCGTCCTGAAGCTGTTCATTCGTGAGCACAGACAGCTCGTTCGGGAAATCCATTACTGGGACGTTAGGGTAGAAGCCTTTCTTCTCCAGAATGTAGCGCGCCTGCGCATAAAGTGCATAGTTCTCGGCGTTGTTGGCAGCATCGTAGGGCATCTGTGTTGAAAGTACTGCGAGCAGTTTTGATCGCGTTACCCCGTAGGCATACTTCAAAGTTTGGACGTCGTTCGGCCCATTGCCATCTGGGCGGTCGTTCAAAACCCCCGCAAGGACAGTCGTGTTCATCGCTCCATCGGTGATGATCGTATCCCACTCCTTTCCAGACGTCGAATTTGCCCGTGCCGGAATCGCTTTCTCAATGACTGCGACGCCCACAGCCCCAATATGCATAACCATTCTTGCCCATAATGTTGCTCTGTTGTAATATTCATGTAGTCTTTCCTTCTCCATCTGATTGCCTGCTTTCTTGTCCACCTTCTCTTCCAGACCATCTAGGTTGAAGTAGTCTTTGCAAAAGTTGATCATCGGGAGGTTTCCAATGTTGTATGCGACGTGATTTCCCTCCCTCTTATTCCCCGCTGTACAAATCTTATTTGGGTCGTCGCATCGTACATGAACATTGGGGTTGATTAGGGCGTCCCCTTCCAGATTTGCGTACTGTGCAGCGCGCTTCAGATTGGACTCGATCATCGATGAGTAGTTCGCGATTCTCAGCGGTTGGCCAAAGAGCTCGATAGCTGGTTGACCATTCGGATCGTAAGGTAGCGCCGCTTGGAATAGCTCGGTCATCTCTACGAAACCGTCTCGAATATCTTCAATTTCCGAAGACGAACAGCCCTCGCCACCGGTTAGGGCTGCAGCAAACTCTGGCCTTGTTTTGCCTTTCTCTTCAGCGATGACTCCATCGTCAGCGTCCGGAGTAGCGATCGCATTAGCGACTAAAGCGACCAAAAGGAACGTCGGTAGGGAGAGAAGGCCACGGAGGGTGAGCATGACCACTCTGACAAGTGACTCGTAGCCCCAGCGCTACGGCCGATTACAGGGCAATCTCAAGGAGACGCGTCTCCTACAAGGTTATCGTCCGCAAGGTAAGATACGCAGCAAGGACGTATTCACAAAACAGGCTATGGCGCAATCGTCCGTTCTCTAGGGTCCAGTGGTTGTCGCGATATCACAGAGGTCAAGGAATGTGCGCACTGGGGGAGCAGGCACACAGACACTGTGGGTATCGTAAGAATACCTGAGGCGCCTTGCCGCAGTAATAAGAGAGTGCATTGCACAAGCTGGACACCACTCCAGACCTAAGACCGGCATGTGGGGCTCAGGATTAGGGGCTAGATCAGCCGGCACCGCTTTCGAGACGCCAGACCTGTAGATTCGGCATGTTCCCAGAGCGCGCATACACAATATGGGTTTGGATGATTGCGATCATTCGAAATTGATTTTGTCGGTCCGAAAGTCGCTCTGATCGACCCCTTCGAGGCTGTGGCTGTGGGTTGAATAACTGCACAGAGTTTTCTCTTCTCTTGTCGCGACAAATTCTGAGCGAATCGTGTCTCAGGGCTTTCACAAGAGGCAGGTGGCCCTATTAGGATGAAACGCGTGACGAAATACCAAGGCTCTTGAACGAAAATGGCGATCGTTACCCAGTCTTCCATTAATTTTCGATGTACATGCCTGTCATTGGTAAGTAACCACCAAAGATCGGCCAGGTACCGGCGTTATTGCAGATCATTCAGCGGTTGATTGTCGAAGGCTTTGCAAGCAGAGAAAGAGAGAACAAGCTTGGGCATCTTGAGACTTGTGTCAAAAGAGCATGATTGAGCGCCAGATCGCCAAGAGCTCAGAGAGACTAGCAGTCCGAGCGCTTCAGCCCAGCCGGAGCGTTCAGCCCGGAACCCTTGCTGGGTGGAATTCGATCCCTCTTGCGATAACAACGAAACGTTCACGTTTCTCTTTCTTCTATACCTGCGGCAATTGCACACACCTCATCTCATAGGTATGCAATCCAAGGCGCAGCAACGATGTTGATGTTAGGAGGCAAGAATAGCAACCAACTGACCGTAAGGATTACACATCACAACAAATACTGCAAGTAAGCAATGCGTACTGTGTCCGTACATGGACGAGTTCTGTGAAGCATGTTCTACTAGAATCAGACGCTTGTTCATGCTCACTCTACGTGAAGTGAAGGACCACACCACCCATCTGCATATCATCGATGTACTCGACTGCCGACGTATATTTTCCGGCTTCGAAAAGAAGAATGGTCGTGACATCGTAAGAGTAAAAATCAACGTTGTGTCCAAATCACCATCAGCTCTCAATATCATAAGGCTGAAGCTGGCCGTGGTCGGCCGTCAAAAGCGCTCTGTTCTGACGTCGGGAAGGACCGCGGTCCATGCCGGACCAAAGTCCGCATCAGCGCCCAGCCTGGCCAGAGGCTGACTGATGTGCGAGTGGCGTTTAACTTCATTGTATTTCCCCGCACACAACCGCACTGCAAGCCTATCACGTCACCTAGACTGCTGACCGTAGGAGCGGTCATCAACAGTCACAGTGCAGCAAGAGTACTTAGTACATCCAGCACATGGGGCTGATATGGGTTTCAGTCACGAGACGAATATGCGTCGAACCAAACTAGGTACATCTTGCCCTCTTTGTTAGCCACGGACGTAGAGGGCGAGTTCGGGTAAGAAAGTACGCCAATACCTCTAGGTTCAACACTTGAAAGTAGCCTATTCGGGTGTTCAATAATGTTCGCAAACGGTTCTGAAGACGCCACTTGTGAGCTGTTCGACAGACGCAAGACTATCACGCCACGGTCAACTCAGATTGAGGTGACGTCGGCCTAAGAGCCTGTTACTGCATCTCAAGTCTGGCTGTAGATAGTGAGTAGGGCTACGGAAGAATTATACAGTCCTGTGTAAGGAACATGAACAAGATGATCTAGAGTTCTCTCCCAGCCACAGCTCCGGAGAAGAGGAACCCCACCCCCGCAATAGTACACACTATGTCAAGCCAGATCCACGGCACTCATCCCATCCCTCACAAGCTTGCATGCGGCTGCTGTCGCGTAAGGCTGCTAATGCAGCCACAGGGCCGACTCCCCTTCTTGCCGTGCATATAAGGATGGTACAAGTCCTATAGTCTCGAGCTGTCAGTCACGCTTTGATTTCGCAACTCAACTGCTGCCATATAAAGTGAAACTCGTACAGCCAAATCGAATCCAGTGTTCTCTCTCCAGAATGCGCTTCACCATCCCACTCCTCTCCTTGGCCAGCCTCGCCTACACCCAAATCAACGGAACAAACGGCATCGGCACAACGCCTTCGCAACGCTCCGTCGTCTCCGCAGACCAAGCTTTCCAAATCGTCCAAGCTGCCGTGGCCAACGCCACTGCCATCGGAATACCGCAGAACGTGGCTGTCGTCGACCCATCCGGCATCTTAGTCGCCTTCTTCCGTATGGACAATGCGTACATCGGATCCATTGACATTAGTCAGAAGAAGGCGAGAACAGCGGTGTTATTCAATGGCTTGACAAGTGCGGATTTATATGCTTCTAGTCAACCTGGAGCGGCTTTGTATGGGATCGAGGAGACCAATGGAGGGCTGGTTGTGTTTGGAGGAGGGTGAGTGTTGAGATGTGCATGTTTGCAAGAATAGCAGCTGACTGGAAGCAGATTACCGATTTACTACCAGGGGAAGTTGATCGGAGGTGTTGGTGTCAGTGGAGGAACTGTATCGCAAGACGTTGAGGTCGCAACGGCTGCGCTGGGAGGTATTGGAGCCAGTGCTGCAGCGCCATCGTAGCGGTGTCTTTGTTCAGGACGAAATATGACGCTATGACTCTGTATGTGTTACGCGACGGTCCGTTCCTCACTCCTACTTAATAATAGTGGCACTTCGGAAGTGTCTGCGCTCCGAGGTTCAAATATCAATGTGAAGGCAAACCAAACCTTCAGTCGCAACTATGTTACCAGCTCATGCCCGCGCCGTTTTGACGTATATCGTGCTCATCGAATTGTAACGGGCTGCTCTACCTTTCTTCAACACAGTAATCCTGTGTATCTTTATCAAGCTAGCAGCTCTATCGTTTCGTCGCTGTCGTGCTCGTGCTCACTAAGCCACGCAATGGTCTTATTGGTTTTGCCCTGTATCACATGTTATAGACGCATCTTGATGATGATGGTGAATTCCTAGCTACTCTGACCTGTGTCAATGTTATATACCATCGGATTTCCAAGCAATCCACTTGTAGCGATACGACGGCGGAAGATGGGGACTTCCGGGTTCATACCATTGTCATGTTAGCTGATATGCTCACGTCTAGAGTAAACCTTTTTTCCCAAGTCATACATATTTATGGTAAAGTTCATTCAAACGGCCAACACTGCTTACACTCGTCCTTTTCCTCATTAATCTCGGCCAATTGCTCCAATATCTGATCTCTGACTTCATGAAGAGCAGCTTTGCAATCATCATATCGATCGTGCTCAATGAAGCCTTTGTCCGGCCACAAATCGCCTAATCTCTCCTTAACCGCCGCAACAAGCTCGGTCCCTGCTACCGCACCATCGCTGTTCAGTTTGATATGCTCAATATCTGCTTCCGAAAAGCTGAACGGGAAAGGGGTTTGGTTGGTGACGCCAGGTAAGTCTGCCCACGTGTCCTTTAGGTCTACTATCAGCGACTGGAAATGCGCTTCGCCATATTCGAACATGCGGTGCGCAAGGAATATCAACCCATATGCTGGCGTCTTTCGAAATTCGACCACATGATACAAGCTTGGGTTTTTGGCATGCATGAGTTTCCGCCATCCGATGAACACGTTTTGGATCGTATACTCATGCACAGCGGCAGACCTTTCTTCTGGGGAAAGCGTAGAGAGCTTCGGCATTGGTGCTAGATCGAGCGTCTCAGGCTCAAGGCCATCGCAGTCGAGAAAGGCTGGATCAAGATTGTGATTGAATAGCGGCGAGATGTGGCAAGATTGCCAATCAATAATACCCGTGATCTCTTCAGGGTTATGTGGGTCTATGAAGATATTGTCAAGATGCAAATCATTATGCCAAAGGTATGGGCTAGTGATAGTAGTCGCCTTCGGGATGAGGACGTCGATGATTTGCCGGTACCATGCTAGCGCAGTAAGCTTCTTTTCTGTGTCTGGTCGGTAAAGGTTTGGGCCGCAGAATAGGGCGATTTGTTTAGGGGTTTCAAGGAATGGAGTGCCTTCGTCTCTCGTGTCCCGATTGCTCGCAGATACTGCGTTAGAGAAGCCCCTACAAACTTGTCAGCAGCTGCACGAAGATAACATCGACCCCAACGTACGTGGTCCCCTCTCGGTATCCAAGTTTGATCGTCCTGCATCAATCCAATCTCGGCCTGTAGCTGGACCAATAGTAAAGTTTGAATCTTTAACGACCTTGCCATCCTTGACGTAGTGGTTGCCCACTGGTGTCTGCACGTCTCCTGTATAATACAAGCTGCCATAATGAGAGAATGAAACGCTCATCCATTTCTTCTGGAGAATTGTCAAAGCAAGAAGCAATTGGAGCTTCTGAGTCAACTTCAATGTGTCCCAGGTTTGAGACAGCGGAACACCCTTGACTTTTTCCATAATGATGAATTCAGCCCCAACAGGATGTGATTTCGCCTGTGAATTCCATGAGTAGACACGAGGCACGGGCGTTTCAAGGACTTCCCAGGCCTTGAACATCACTACGTTAGCAAGTCTCCGCATTTGGAGTTCAGAAAGAGCGTACAAAGTCCATCTTGGCAACTTCACTGGCCGTAGTAAAGTGCGGCATGCCAGCATTTGGGTTGGGTACCTTGGCTACAACCTCTTGACCATCTTCCATAGACATGAGGTATGCTTTGTTAAACATGCCGTCGGGATACTTTGTGATAGAAACACAATTAGCAGCGCCGACCGAGTCTGCTGCGATACTCGCAAGCCTGTTCAGGTCGAAACTGACCTCTCGCTGTCGAAGATTCTCTGTTTCGTCAACGACGAAACGACCAGGTGTGAAGTTGAAGGATTCATCGTTAGAGTTCCAGTCTGATAGGGATGAGTGATAAGGCACATATCTGGTCGCAATCTCAGATGGGCATGCTTACCTGTTTGACGAGAGCCCACGTCGACGTGACAGTAATCGTACAATGGCGTATGAAAGCTCGAGATTGAGCGGCAGTGTTGCTTCGGGCTTGCTTTCACGCTCTTAGTGTAGCAGCGAAATCGCACGGATGAAAGTCGGCACATAATTCATGAAATGTAATGGCTCTAATGATGCGCAGCCCTCGATCTCACGAACATCTCGACCAAGGGAATGTCCAGGAATGAGATTTGAAATGTGGTTCACTCAGCAAGAGCTACTTTGCCGCGCAAGCCGGGAGGAAGACGAATGTGTATGAAGAGGCTGGGACATTTCGGGTGCACTTGAATTATTAGTCAGCAGACATGGTGCCGCTTGTGCATAGTGGTTGCCTCCAAGGCAAAGGTTGCAATGCACCTAGTCGTCAAACACTGAGTTCATTATATTTTACTCTGGTTCTACTTCACGCGTCTAACACCGCGTTATTGTACAAGTACTGTACAAGTTTGCGCCGGGTATATATGCCAAAGTGATGCAACTACATCACACTACAATTCTCTTCCTGCTGCTTCTGATCGCTCCTACTAAGGCGCTCACGCTTCATCTGGGCTTTCGACCCACCACGCTTCAGTTCCTCGAGACGTTCCTGCGCCTTGGGAAACTTGTATGCTGTGTGTCTTTAGTTACTACGGTTTCAACGATGCAATCAGATTGACTTACCAGCAGCTCTTCCGTACCATCTCTTCGCCTCGTCCAGACTCCTTGGACATCCTATGCCCACTTCGGTGAAGTACCCCATAGCAAATAGCGCTTTTGGAAGTGGAGGCTCCGCACACGCTGCCTTGCGCGCCCAGAGATAAGCTTCGGTATCGCTCTGTTGCAGCACGCCTTCGATACCAGTGAGATACCACCCCGAGAGAGCAAGTTCACTCTGGTGCTCTTCTTGAGCTGCGGCTTTCGTATACCACCCAATGCTTGTTCTTGGGTCGATACGGCAGCCCAATAATCCATACTCATACGCCTGACCGAGTCTAAACTGAGAAAACTTGTAGCCAAGGTCTGCTGCTTGGAGGAAAAGCTGTAAAGAATAGTTTTCGTCTGGAATGATGCGTTCGTTCCCGGTGGCCGGCTGCTCGTAGATGAGTGCAAGCTCGTGGAGAGCATGGGGATTGTCTCGGTCAGCACTGTTGGCAGCACGCTGGAGCATGTTGATAGCTTCGCCTTGATTCTTTGGCTGTCCTAACAGTCCCTTCAGGAGAATCATTCCCATCTTGTAGAGCGCTGGAGTATCGCCCAGGGCTGCAGCACGTCGGTACCACTGTACTGCTTTCAAGGGATCTCGCTTTGTGCCACCGCCCTCTTCGTGACCCATTTCGCAGCAGACAGCGGTTCGGTACGCGCTTGCGGCGTGACCGGCTTTAGCGGCCGATTGGTACAGTGTGAATGCTTCTTTAGTGTCAGGTTGCAATCCAAGAAGACCTTGGCCATAACAGTCGGCGAGATAAAACATAGCCTCGCCATACTGATGCTGGGCGAGTTTCTTAACGATCTTGTGGGCTTCGAGAATGAACTTCTCCTTATTCTTGTCACGCGCTCGTTTGTCGGCTGTTCCATTCTCGTCAGCCAGCACACTCGCTGCTTCTACAAGTTTCTTCGCAAGCTTTAACCCCGTAGCGTCGTCTGTAGAATTATCCTTCCAAGTCTTGCGCAGCCGGTTGAGCTCGTCATAGGTGACGGGGTGTGGTACAGAACTACGACGTTGAGTCGCGGACCGCTGTGCAATGGAGTGCTGACTTTCAAGGCTGGCGCGAGATTGATCGCTGTTGTACTGTCGGATTGGTGGTGGCCTTTGAGGTGCAGGCTGCTGTTGCTGTTGCTGTTGCTGTTGCTGCTGCATGAGGCCAGCACGGATAGGAACCGGGTGTGCTGGGAGCGCATCTGGGTTCGTCTGAGGCTGTGTTGTGCCTGGCCGTCGACCCAACGGATCGCTCGGATGCCGCCCAGGGGCTGGCGCTGCTGTTCCTGGTCGAACCATGGGGCTCCCAGGCAACGGCGAAGAGGCATTCCTCATAGTGTTTAGTGGTGGCTCTGAGTATGCTGAGTCGTCAGAGTAACCCCTTTGGACTGGAGGCGGTCCTCGTCCGAATCGAGGATCGAAGTTAGGCGGTTGACCAGTTCCATAACCTTGAGCGGGTGCTCCTCGTTGTGAACCATCCCTCATCATACCACGCGGAGGAGGGCCTTGCCCACGTGGTCCATTCGGCAGTCCATTAGGACCTGCAAAACCGGTGTTTGCCCTCGCAGGGGCAGGCATGGGGGGAGCGTCTGCAGCCATTTCATATGCACCGTTGTACTGCGCATTGAGATCTGGTTGCGAGCGGCTTCTCAACGAATGCTGCTGGAAATTGCTAGGGACAGGTATTCCATCCACTAGACCAGCTTGGTTGTTCTGTTGCGGCCCACCAAAGTTTGTCGGTGATAGATGGTTGTCTATTGAGTCGCCTCTCCTATGTCCACGACTCGTCTCTGGTATCGCGTCGAAGTTTGGCATGTCGATTGTCGAAGCTATGCTTTTGCGATTGGCACCTTGCCCGTAGTAGTCATCATAAAACGTGTCCAGAGTCGAGCGGTTGTCGTCTGGTGATGGCAGCTGCTGACTCGGGGTCACGTACTGCTGCGGTTGGTACTGAGTCTGCATTCGTGGCATTGGAGGCTGCTGTTGAGGCTGCCTGGGAGGTTCGTTCTGCCTACTGCCGCCAGCAGTAGAAGGTCTGGGGGGGATGTATGAAGGCGACTCGGGCCCGTGGTAGCTATCCAGGGCGCTGAGATTTGCCCATTGTTGCTGGTTGGTATCAATGTTCTGCGGCATTGTCGCTGCACGCTGCGTGCCATGACCGAACATTTGCTGCGAAGGAGACTTCGGTCCTTGTTGACGCGGTTGGGGTGGTCCCCTACCACCATCCATGTCCATAGGCGGTGGTCGCTGCGCTGGCATGCGGTTGGGCGGTGGCCGTCGCTGACCCTGTGCATGGCCCTCAAACTGTCCTGAATCTGCTCGACCAGTCGGCTCTGGTCTCCCTGACTGAGGGCCTCTGCCATCTGGATGCATGCCTTGGCCTCGTCCCGAAGGACGTCTCTGTCTCGGTTGTGGCCCACTGTCGTTGATATTCATGTGTGACATAGCCTGGTCTATGTTGTTCTTCGGCGCCGCTTGCTTCGCTTTCTCTACTGGGAAGGTTGGGAAGGGGTTGTCCTGAGGTATTCGTTTGGGAGACTTTTGCTGTAACAGCGAGCGGTCCAAGCCTGCGTCCACTGGTCAGCATGTCTCTGTTGGCCTCGTGATTCGTGGCAGCTCACCTGCTGGTCTCATTCCACCGCGCCCTGCTTGTGCATTCGGGGGCGGCACATTGCCACGACCCATGGGTCGTCTGGGGTCCTGCGCCTGCTCCTGCCGTGGTCGTTGCTGTTGGCGGTGGTCGTACGCCTGGTCTTGCGCATACTGCGCCTGCTGTGGTGGTCTGCGGCCTTGCGATTGGGGAGGCTGTCTCCCATATGCATCTCCTTGGGTGTATACAGCCTGCTGTTGCTGTTGCTGTTGCTGTTGCTGTGCATTTCCATACCCGGCCTGCGAGTCGTCATAATAGCCGTTATCCCATCCGTGCTGCTCGTATCCGTGCTGATCGTGGCCGTAATCGTAGTACTGCTGGTCGTACTGGCCGTCGTAGCCTGCATATTGCTGCTGTCCCTGCGGCGCGTTTCCTTGGTCATAATACTGCTGCTGCTGCTGCTGCTGTTGTTGCCGCGGCTGGGGGCGGCCGTCGTATTGCTGCTGGTATGCCATCGTCGGCGCGGGGTGCATTAGAGGATATGGGGTTCAGCAAAGCCACCTGCACCGGGCGCGTCTATCGTGGGGCTAGCGAAGTGATGCGCGCCCCCAACGGCGGGGACCTGCAGCCTTTAAGTAACGCTTGGACGTGACTCTGCTCGATACCGAAACAGACGACGGTTGAGGCTTTGGGCCGGTCGTCGGAAATGCCAGCAAGGTTGCGTGGTACTGGGCAAGGGCCTTGAAATTAAACAACGCTGGCGACGGACAACGAGAGGCTCCACTGGATTGATTCTGGGAATTCGAGATGATGCGCTTGCTGACTGTGAGCAACGTGGATACAGTAATATGCTGTGCTCTCGAGCGCAGTTTCAGGCACCACTGGTGTCACGGAAACGCTTGAGACGAGGGGCGGGCTGCGTCCATGCCTTATAGCAGTTGGAAGGAATGTCGAATTTCGCTACGTGGAGAACCTTGAAACTACACAATTTGCCCGGGATTTATGGATCTCAAATGCTGGCAGGCGACGAGAATAGAGGAGTTATGTGGAGAACGTAGAGACCATACGTAGTATATACGGTTCCTGTCCATCGAGGTCCCTGTTTCAGCATTGCCTATCAAGCTTTGTTCTTGTCTACTTCAAGCATGCTTTACACAATGACGGTCGCATAGCCGCTGCGAAACACAGGTCATCAACCCAGTTCTGCCAATGATAGTCTGCAAGGCCCTGAGACTGTCCATGCTGATCCGCTCGGATCCATCCTCAGGCCCGGAACGCTCGTGGTATCATGCAGCAGGGGTACAAGCGTCGGCAGGGGCGTGTGGCAGTGAAACTCCACTCAAGTCGAAAAAACGGTCGTAGACCGTGATTGGTCCAATCAAGGTATGATTTGATTGGTTGGAGAGGCACTAACTCTTCTGAGTCGATGATATCGTACATCAGTTTCTCGAAGGTTTGGACATCAACGACAACCTTGCCATCACAGCCACCACTGACTGCCTTTTGCTATCTGTACAGCTGCTCATATTAACGCACGCTACCCCTACGTCTCTACACCGTTAAACCTTGCCACTTCTCTCAACATGCCTGGAATGGGGACATACATCAAGGCCATCTCGGCGTACGTCCAAGTTTCTTCTCGAAACATCCCAGCCTCTGAACTAACGTGTCATAGAGGCGCAGTACTTTGCATCGGCGGACCAGCCCTGGTTATGTGGGTGACGCCGACAGAGGAAGAGATATTCAAGGTAACGATTTTGCCACGTGCACACAAAACGCATCTAACGCCTCCCAGGCCTACAGCCCTGAGCTCCAGAAGAAGGCACTTGCAAACAGGGAACAGCGCCAGAAGGACTTTGACGGATTTGTGGGTCAGCTGAAGGAATTGTCCAAGTCGGACAAGCCTAGTAAGTTCCGAGCCCGTATCATACAGAGACTAAGATCAAGTATTGACCCTTTCAGTCTGGATCGCACAGAAGGAGAGCGATGCAAAGCGATCAGTAGAGGAGCAGCAGCGACGCAGGGAGGAAAGAGATGCGTATGCTGCCGACTCGAGGAGACTGCAGCAGGAGATTAGGAGCGCTTCGCAATAGTGGTAACTAGGATGTGGCGGCGTTCTCCTCTTTCTATGTATATTTACACTATGTATAACTACGAGACCAGATAGAATCTACGCTTTCGCTTCAGCGAGGATCAGTATAGATCTAGCTGATGTGACAATCGATAGACCTTGAATGTACAATTAAGCCGATATCAAACGAAGCGAATGAATCTCCTCGCGAAAAGAGACCTCTTTCCCATTACATGTACCGTTTGAAGTAGCCAGAAAAATAACGTAGTTACGTAGTATTATCGGTACGAACCCTCGTGACTACGCGCTCAGGCGCATAGCGGTTCTCGAACTCGAAACGCGTGCTACCACACTCCGCTTCTCCACATCCACCCCACCAACGCCGTCCCAGCTGCACCAAATGCCCAGCGATGCGCAAGCCCCTGTGAAGCTCTCGTTGCCTCTTGTAAGGTTCTTGTGACTCTTCTGCACGACCATTGTTAATGACATCATAGGAATTCCAACAAGACATCTTCAAGGAGCTGCGCGAAGAGGATGAGCTGGTCCTCCTCGCGCGCGGCCTCGGCCTGCTGCGCATAGTCACGAACCTCCTACACTCCTACGATGCCGCGGGGAACAACCTCATTCTGCTCGTTGGCGCCGATGAACGAGAGAATGTTTGGATTGGTGAGGCGCTCGCTGAACATGCAGCTGTCAGTCAAGCGCCAAAGTGCAGGGGTTTGAGCTTGGTGAATACAGATTTGATGAGCGTGGGAACGCGTGAGAAGATGTATGCGCAAGGAGGCATTTTCAGTATCACATCACGGATTCTCATCGTGGATTTCCTGTCTGGGCTGCTCAATCCAGAGACCGTGACCGGCTTGGTGGTGTTGCATGCAGAGAAGGTAGTCGCAACATCACTCGAGGCCTTCATCCTCAGGATATATCGCCAGAAGAATAAGGCAGGCTTCCTCAAGGCGTTCTCGGACACCCCGGAGCCGTTCACCATGGGCTACTCGCCGCTTACGAACATGATGAAGAATCTATTCCTGCGGAAGCCTGCTCTCTACCCGCGGTTCCATGTTTCAGTCGCCAACTCGCTAGAAGGGCGCAAGAAGGCAGAGGTCATTGAACTGGAAGTGCCTATGACAGATGCTATGCAGGACATACAAAATGCAGTATTGGAGTGCGTGGAAGCTAGCATCAGCGAGCTCAAGAAGGCGAACCCAGGGCTCGAAGTGGAGGACTGGACGCTGGACAGCGCATTGCATAAGAATTTTGACCAAATTATCAGACGCCAGCTCGACCCTGTTTGGCATCGTACGACGTTCAAGACACGGCAAGTGGTTCGCGATCTGTCGCTGCTGCGCACAATCCTTCATGCGTTACTTACGTACGACGCTGTCAACTTTAACAAATATCTCGACACAGTTCTAGCAGCGTCACAACCACCCCCGGGTTCCACAAAGCAAAACCAATCACCGTGGCTATTTCTTGATGCTGCCGATACCATCTTCAGCACAGCGAAGCGCAGGGTTTACACGGGCAAAGTCACTAACGCTGAACTTGTAGGCGATGCTGCCATCGCTCCGGAAGCCCTCGAGCCTGTTCTAGAAGAGTTTCCGAAGTGGGCACAGCTTGCCGAAATTCTTCAAGAAATCGAGCAGGATGCTTACTTCAACCCCGTACCTCAAGACAGCTCCAATGGGTCTATATTGATCATGTGTGGCGATCACGGTACTTGCTCACAGCTGCGAGAATATTTCCAAACAATGTACGTCAGATCTGAAGACAACACGAACGAGAATGAGGACGAGGACGACAACGAGCCGTCGGGCAGATTTATGATGAGGAGGAAACTTCGAAACTATCTTTCCTGGAAACGTGATTTCAGCAAAGTTAGTTCTACGCTTTTTCAAGAGAACCAAAAGGCCATCAACGGTAGCACCGATCAGAAGGTGCAGAGCGGGAAGACGTCAGGCAAACCACCACCCAACAAGCGGCGACGTGTAAGAGGAGGTGGAAACACTGCTACATCTACGCGGAACGACTTTGGCGCAGTACGCACAGCAGGCGACAAGGACGCACATATCGCGAGTCTTATGGCTGAACTGCAGCCGACGGAGCTGGAAGCCGCCCAGAAGCCTGGTGAAGTGGGCTACGACCCTCTCGACAATATGGAAGACTATTATGAGCTCTTCTCGATGGACTCTACCGTCATCATTCATCCCTACTCTGGCGATCTCGACGAGCACATCCTCGAAGAAACCAAACCTCGCTACGTGGTCATGTACGAGCCGGACGCTGCCTTCATTCGCCGTATCGAAGTTTACCGCTCTTCGCATACTGACCGCACTGTCAAAGTGTTCTTCATGTACTACGGTGGCAGCGTAGAAGAACAACGCTACCTCTCTGCCGTGCGCCGCGAAAAAGACGCCTTCACACGCCTCATCAAGGAGCGCGCAAACATGGCTCTCACACTAAACACCAACGCGAACCTTGCGCCTGAAGAATCATTCCTCCGCACAATCAATACCAGGATCGCGGGTGGCGGTCGTCTCACTGCGACTACAGAACCACCTCGCGTTGTTGTCGACGTGCGAGAATTCCGCTCCTCACTGCCATCTCTACTCCATGGACGTTCTTTCGTCATCGTACCCTGCATGCTGACGGTAGGCGACTACGTGCTCAGCCCACACATCTGCATTGAGCGCAAGTCCGTACGCGACTTGATCGGCTCATTCGCAAACGGGCGGCTGTACAACCAAGTCGAGTCCATGACAGAGCACTACAAGCACCCAATGTTGCTAATCGAGTTCGACGCAAACAAATCCTTCACCCTCGAGCCGTTCGCTGACTTCAGCTCCGCAAGCAACACGTCAGGGTTGGCAGCGGCCCCAGACCTACAAGGCAAGCTGGTCATGCTAACGCTCGCTTTTCCGCGCTTGAGGATCATCTGGTCGTCGAGTCCGTATCAGACGGCTGAGATCTTTGCGGAGCTGAAGAAACAGCAAGATGAGCCGGATCCGCTCAAGGCTGTGTCTCTGGGCCTCGATCCTAGCATGGGCGGCGACGAGATGCGCAGCTTCAACCAAACAACGCAGGATATGTTGCGCACTTTGCCTGGTGTGAATGAGAGTATTGTCACGACGCTGATGTTGAGGGTGGAGAATCTTGAGGAGCTCGCGAACATGTTGGAGAGAGAGATTTGCTGGCTTATTGGAACGGATGTTGGGAGAAGGGTGTACAGGTTTTTCAACCGGAGCGTGTATGAGGACGTGCAGTTGCCGACTTTTAATTAGTGTTAGAAGGGGGGTGCTGACGTTAATGATCATGAAAGATAATGTGAAGTGGTGGTTGAGGGATATTCATGTATTTCTCTACTCTAGCTCGTGCAGTGGTTACTACACCCCCTCAACCCGAATCGATGCTTTTCCACCAACCATCCGCCCGCTCGCAAGAAGCAGCATTTGAGCAGCTCGACTCGCGCACTCTCGCAGAGCCGAGACAGCATGGCGGAACCTAACGTCCTCTGTCTCAACGTCTTGGGCTCTTCAAATGTCGTCAATGTCGATCTCCTTCTTGCCGGTGCCGTCAGCATCGTCGCTGTCGCTGTCGTCGCGGTCCTCGTCGAATTCGAAGCCGATACCCTCGTCACCCTGGTCGCCGTACGTGTCGGTCTCGTTGATCTTTGCGTTCTCGGGCAACTCGCCGTAGGCTTTTAATGAACGGGCTTCGTCGGCTGTAAATCGTTAGTAAACGCACACAAAGCCATCGTTGTACTTGAAGCCATGCGACTCCACGGGATGACTTACCAGAGTACTTCATGATCACGTCGCCCTTCTCGTCCTGGTAGTCTCGCAGACTCAGAAGAATAATGTCGCCCTGGTTGATCCAGACCTTCTTCCTCAGCTTGCCACGGATATGAGCAAGACGGCGCGCACCGTCGAAGCACTGTGCTTCCAGACGGCCGTTACCCAGCATCTTGACGACCTGGGCATATTCCTGGCCCTCCTCCTTGAAGACGAGTTCGCGCTTTTCGTTGTCGTTCTCGTTCTTACCACGACGCCTGTTCTTACCACCCTGTGTTGTGTTAGGACTGTTTTCCCATGTGCGAGAGTACAGATGGAGAGGGGCGTTCGAGCGGTACGCGTCTCGAGGATGCGCCAAAGCGCTGCCGTCGGGCAGACACTGTTTTGGGCGTCATCGCATGTGAACGATTTCACCGCGGGGCAGCCCCTCCTAAAACTTCAAAGAGGCGCTGCACGTACCTTTCCCTTGTTCTTAGGCATGTTGGCGGTTTGTGGGTGTGATTTGTGTAGTGGAGTGTTCGTTCCCAGGCAGTAAGCTACCTTATATCTGCGTGGCGGTGTTTGAGGTTGGGTCATCAATGTGGGTTCCTTCCTGTGCGCCAAAACCGCGCTTACCTCAACAAAGGCTAGCCCACTTTCCAACAAACAATTTCGCGGACCCATCCAAGCTATGTCATTGCGCATTCATTCATTGCTCGCACGCGCCCTAACCGTATACGCTCCTTTCTCCACCCATACACGAACTGCACAGGAGCACCAAACCTCTGTTTTTCCAGAACTCGCTGCACGTTCTACATGAAGGCAGTAGTCCATCGTCTGTCCAAGCTGTCCCTCAAGACCTTCAGGGTCAGCTACTCACCCTCGTACACAAACTACATCCTCAACCATATCGCGACGAATGTTCAGCACCCCCTATACCTATCGCAAAGGCGGCGACAAATAGAACACAAGAAGGAAGGACTGTGGTGGCACGCTACAAATGGCACTGACATCTCGAAGAGCTCATGCGTGCGCACCTGGGCGAGGAGAAGGTTGCGCCAGGCATTTACCGGTGCGCTGAAGGACAAGGGATACGCTGAGAATGGAGCCTTTGTGGACAAGGAGAAACTGAGCCATAGAGTGGATGTCATGAATGTGGTGAGGCTTGGGCGAAATATTGATTTGACCGGGAGTTTGAGGATCCATGGCATGGCGCCGCTCATACCTGCAAAGTTCGAGGCAGTCAAGCAAGAGATTGGCGGAATTGTTGATGCGCTCATTCAAGCTGCTGTGGATACTGCCCTCGGGTTTGCAGGCGAGGGTGAAAAGAGCAGCGGGCTTGGATATCGATCTGCACGATCCAATACTCGTACACCGGCGCACAAACATGCACCAAAGAAGACAGTACCAAGTACCATGCCGCCTGCAGAACATTCGCGTTTCAAACCGAAGAGAGACTCGGCAAACAACTCAGCTGGCGCCAACAGCACTGCGAATCGACAGGCAAACCATCGCGGGGAAACAAGACCAGAACATGCGCCCCCTAGAAGGGCCCGCGTCGCTTCTGCAGAGCCACCGGTGGCTTCTCCAGCGGTTCGCGTGAGAAAATGGCCTATGACCAGAAAGGTGTGATTGAATCACATGCCAAACTGAACAATAGATGTGAACGATCGTACAAGGACATGGCATAAAAGCTGGTTCTTGTCTACAACTAAAACTTCTCTGCCGCAGGTCGCATGTCTAGCTCATGCGTCCACAAACAAGGCTTCTGGTTGTGTAGCCACAGATACGTCTCGCCCACCGCATCAGCGCTCATCTTCTTACCGTTCTTCTGGTCTTCCCCATCCTCGTCCGCGATAGACCCATTGGCGATTGTATGCACGACATGTACGCCCTTCTCGCTTAGCTCTCGTGCAAGCGTCTGCGCCAGTTGTCGGACGGAAGCACGACCAGCGCCGTATGCAGCGAATTGCGCACTGCACCTCAGTGCACCGAGTGTGCCGGTGAAGATGAGAGTCTTAAGCTGTTAGCTGCGAGCTCTGGTGCTCAGGAGATCAGACTTACACCCTTCTTTCCTCCACCCTCCGCCAGACTTGCTTCTCCATGATCGGCGTAGAAGCGCTTGATGCTCTCTTGCGCAAACGTAAAAGCGCCACCAACATACTCTTCCAAGCTACCTTCGAATTCCTCCCTCGTTTCCTCCAAGAACGGTTTCTTGGATGAGTGCTTGACGCTGTATATGGCAACCTCAGCCTTCAGGCCCTCAAAGCTTTTGTGCGATTTGATATCACTGAACGCTTTCTCGATTGAGGCTTTTGATGTATCGGAGGGGAAGGCCTCGAGAACGGCGTTGGGGGAGGTTTCGCGGATCCTCGAAATCACAGATTTGAGGGACTCAGGGCGGCGAGCGAGGAGTGCGACAGCAAGATTGCCGTGGGAGGCGTGCGAAAGGATGCGCGCAATGCCTGTACCCTGTTGATCACGTTGAGTGGTGTTTATAACAAGCGGTAGTGAGCATACGTACCGTGTTTGGCCCTGCGCCGATCAGAATTGCTAGTCCCTTGGGTGCCATTGTGGTGTTGTGCTTCTGATTATATCTGCTGTGATGACCAGGTAGTGATGCTGAGCGTTGTACAAAGCAGAGGCGGAGACGAGTGTATTGGTATATATCGGTTGTCAGTATTTGTAAATGGTCCCTACGTCGATCAAGGGTCGAGCAATTGCATCATCGATGGCTAGAGCTGCAATGTGCTGACCGCTAACGGAACATACGTCGCCGCAGGTCTGGGGTTTCCAAAGTGATGTAAAACACCACAGTTATGACCATATCCAATTCCCTTCATTTCATATCTTTGGCTTATGAGACTTCGCGACATGGACATGTATTCGAAGAGCTGGATGACGTTTGCTGAAGCGAAGAAAAGCTGGGGTAATATCGATAAGAGGCGGCGCACGGACCAGGAGACGATGGTACTTCTCTCCTCTGAGGCTGTTGAGGGTTCTTGCTCCCGCTGTCAGATCGGGTATTGTGCTGTTTTGATTATGTGGTCTCAGCGTGTTAGCCTACAGGAGGACACATCCATACATGTCTACGTATCTTGATTATCAACAGCAAAGACTCTTGAGCTGGCATTACAGCTTTCGTAACAGTCTGGTCGTTAGGTTGTCGTTGACTCGAATACCTACCAGGTGTGACTTTGTCTAAGAGCTAATCAAAGTTACAGCTCCCGCGCTCTCAGCATTAGAGTTCATCTCCGGTATATTCCCTCAGACTCGCCTCAACATCCACTCTTTCTCTTGGTGTCACCGTTTCAGACAGTCGTAGCAGAGGAGCGTTGTCAGCAGGCATATGTGAGCGTGTGGTGATAAGGTAGGCTTCCTAGCCCACCTTTCAGCAATTGGTGTTGATGTTTTTCAGAGCGGTATGCTGTGATAATGCTGTCTTTGGAAACACAAAGTCAATCGAATAGCCAGCTTTCAACGAAATGGTACCATATGGAGGTCTTCAAGATGAGCTAATCTACCAACAATTGGTACACTTGTGTCGGGGGTGAATTCAATAATCTCACAAACGATACACCGGCAATGGCAGTTCAATTGTCTGCTACACAATGATTCGATGCACGTACGAGAGCTTGCAGCTAAAGATTCCCTAGAGCGCCTTTCCTCTTGCATCTTATCGTAATATTGCGAAGTTCGAAATGCAATATCATGGAAGTTGATACTGACAGTCTTTCAAATGCTAACTTGGGACAGGGAATATAACTAAGGTATATAATACTCTATAATTACAGTGATCCTCCTGCAACTCACATCGACACAATAAGAAGTTTCAGCTCTGCTTGGAAGCGGTTATGACTCAGCCGAGTCTTGCTTTATGCACGCTGCACCAACAACTGCAGCTACAAGGTCTAATAAATGGGTTCAAATTTCAGCTAAGAATAATCTGGCTGTCTGGAACCTCCCTCATGACCCTTCCATCGGCCTGAGTTGGGCCCATCCAGACAAAGCGGTACCTCCCGATAACTATGTGAGAGCTGCTTTGGAGAGATGATAAGGGGTTTGAACTCTTGCTGATTTAATCAAATTCTGGGTCGATACATTACCATTGTGTCTTGCCCTACCTGGATGAAAATGACACACAACCGGTTCCATATATCCGCGCTATCATCTTTGAAGGTGGCAAAAGCATACCAGGTTGACAGGAGTACATGGTCAGCCCTCTTCTAGTGACAGAAGAGACAACTGTTCACAAACCCGACTACATCTACGATAGTGTAAGTGGTGGCTCTGTACCGTATAGCCCTAGATACTTCAATGTACCTTGCGGCACAGGAAGTGATCCAATCGTCGCCTCCGTCATGTCCAATGTCTTTAACACAATAGCTTTGTTGTTCCAAGGCAGAGAGTACATCAGTGCAGGCGATCACAGAAGTATGGACACGAACAAGCATAAACTTTCTTGTTGACTGTGACAGCCAACCCAGTGGTACCTTCAGAAACTTCTGATAGCTATGATGGGACACAGATCTTCTGGGACATTGGTTCTTGCTTTTTAGGGCCTACCAGTTACATGACTCCGCTCGACTTCTTCCTCCTGATCGACCGGCGCCAGCTACCCTTGTGAGTGGGGGTGAAAGGTACAAGATCAATGAGGCAAACCAGTATGTGAATCACATTGAGTAATCCTTCTTTATCGCATTCATCCGCGTCCTACGATATCCGATTCAGAGCGGAACGTGACATTAACGAGCTGTCTATGCAAGAAGCCACAGCTCGATATGGTGGCAATCGGCAAAAGGTTGTGAATACGGTTTACCATGACACACGCTATAATCCAGCTGCCGAGATAGGCACACTCGTTGAGGATTGTGATTGTTCATGGGGGTCTACTTTTTGAAATTTGCAAGACTTCCCCTTGAATGAATAGCAAGCTGCTTGCACAGAAGCTCCGGCTGACGACCTCCAGAGCATATTCCGCCGGGGACGGAACAGTCATCAATACCAGTTCTCTCTGCATTTCAGAGGCCGATATGAAATTCCTACTATTGCGTCTTAGGTATGGTTCGAGCAACAATTTCGCCTTTAACAGACTCGGTAATGTCAAATGTGCTCAACTAATCGTGCCTGCTATTGTCAGAGTTGGTAAGTATGACTACATATCTAATTACGGTTTCATTTGGATGGCTCCTTGGAAGTCAGTGTATGAGCTTCTGGCTACCTCCAGGACTCTTTCTGATATCCTAGTCAAGGCAAGTGGAAACCGCACATTCAGCAAGCAACCCAAGACTCGCTCCATGACCGTATCATCAGTTTCAAAGCCGACTTTGACATCTTAGGAACTGACAACTCACTGCAGGTCTCAGAGTTGAAAGCTGTGGAGCAGTTGCAGTCCTGGTTTTCTGAACTTGATGTTTTCGAACAAACAGAGAGAGATGTTCTCATCGTGGAAATCGAGCAGCAGTTCAGCTGGGTAGCGACCAATCAGGCCATGTACGTGGTGCTGGATCCAAACGAAACGAACGTGTGGGGTGAGCCTCGAGGCTATCGTATTGCACCTGGTCGGTCAGATATCCACCTATCCACGCTCAAGTGACTATGGTCTCTTAAAAACCCAGAGTTCGCAAAGGCATACCTTACTGTGTCGAGACAACACGATACATAAGTATTTGCTAACAATCTTATAAGCATCAATAACCCAGCCCATCCGCAGCTCATCGGCAGCAGGACTTTAGCAAGCTTTGATAGTGAGAACATCGAGAGTGAGGATCTACTTGTGTGGTTTGACTTGGGAATGCACTACTCCACCCGAAGTGAAGACGTGCTGGTAGGAATCCAGCTTTGTAAGACGCATACTGCTGATAAAGGTCACTCTCTATGCTGAAGCGTACAGCAGCATTGTTTTTGCCCCTCAAAACTTCCTTGACAAAGCCCAAGACGGCCGATCGAGACTGATGATGAAGAGTGGCGAGTCGTTCTATGAATATCATGGCGTTGATTTGAAGACTTGCCCTATTGTCTTTGAGGAGCCAGCTGAGTACATACTTGGCGTTTCGAAATTATAAGCAGCAGCAGTTGCCTTGAGCGCCAGAACTCCTTTCGAAAAGTTTAAATTGTTCTCAAAGAGCAATAGTTTCCTGTCTGCAGCTGTGTTGTTTCGTAGACACCCTATCAGAAACTCTCTGCCCTCCGTGTTACTCAACACAAGCTTTAGCAGCGCGATGCCAGAATGCGGCTTGTCACGCTCCATTCTAGGTGAATATTAGCGACTTATTCCAAATGTTCCGAATCGACACCCAAGGGGTATTTTGGAAAATTTCTAGCAGCATAAAGCTAAAGCCTCCTCATGTAGAAATTCGATTCGAAGCTGAGTGCCAGAGACTGCGTGGCCGGCACATGCTTAGTATTGGCCACGCTTCGCAAGTAAGTTTCCGTTGCTGGGTACTCTCTAGTCAGCTATACCGCTTCTTATCTGCTGACTAGCTGATTACGAAGAGCTGGTTGCAACGCCAGGTTTGCACCATCCATCATTAAATTCGTCATACAGAAGGAGTACTTTCTCGATGCTTCGGGATCCTGCCAGTCAACGATTCGTGGAACAAACAGCGATCGGCATTGCTTCCCTACGACATGAGACTTCCGAGTAGCCAAGCCCAATTACTCCCAAATTCAGCCTATTAACCGTCAAATCTCGCGAACCCCAGTTCAGCCACGTGGCGAATGCAAGCTAAGACGAAACCGAGGTCAAAGAATAGTCTACCACATTCGATATCCTGCCCCTCTAGGATCTTACCCTTACAATTGGATCGAGGGCTTGCAGTTCACGTGGCCATCCCACTATCCTTCGAAGATAGTGGTTGGCCAAGTCGATCCTGCCTGGGCATCCTACTCCATTGACTACGCCGCAGTTACACAGACTGTTCCTGTTGTCTCGTCAAAATCAATGAGCGAACGATAACGTCGGCAACTGTGCCGTATACTGTAAACCAGTATACGGTATTCGCGATCATCTAATACGGCAACTTACGCGACACCGTGTTCCTAACTGGTTTTTTTCTGGAGGGACTTTGTGCCAAGCGGACAGAAACCACACCGCACCACTGACCCGAAGCTCAAATAGGGAGCTGCGACTAGTTTGAGCATGTGGATTGCAATACGAAATGCACCAAACGTCCGCCACACCATCTCAAGACAGGATGGCCTCGTCACGTAACAGTAAGAACGCGAAGCCTGCCGAAGAGTTGTCAACAGCTACCAGCATGGGTAGCACTGGTGACACGGTAATTTGCTCATTATGACACGCAACCATTGGGTCCTTGAATCTTAGCCAACCTAATCTGAAGACGCAAGCAACACTCAAGGCTTGATACCGCTTGAGTACATCCGAACACACAAAGTGGGCTAAAAATGCGATACTACGACGTATTGCCTGAGCCGCGCAGGCAGGCCCGCCGAAGCGCGGGCCTGCAGTGGGGTGACGCTGTCGTGGGTTCCTTGATCAGACATCAGCAATGATCAGCCACCAGAACGACCTGGCTGGAAGCACGGACCCAACCTCCTGTTATCATGGTGATATACAGCTTCGGAATAGCAACTAGTGCCCTTACCTGGTCGTTCTGAGTTAACTGCTCACACTGAGGCAAGTTGGACTAAAGCCCGATGCAAGTGTTGGGAAAACGGTGAGGTAAGCTATAGGTCAGTTCACTGCCACAAACCCGGTGGAGCTCCTCGTTCTTGCATGATCTCCGCTTCGTAGTAGCGCCGCTTAACGCGATATCAAAGCTCTTATGAATAGGGCTATCCATGTGGCTCGCTGGTTTTGGACGAATCCTTTCATCAGCGCGCCATTACTCCGTCGACTGAACTATGTTGAGACGCTCTCGTGGATAAGCACCTACCAGGATCCTTCATTGAGCGACCCGCAGCGTTGCAGAATCCCAGTTGGATGATCCGCTCACCCGCATGCCGCACAATGGAGGCGTCGTCATGGACTTCGCAACCTCAGAATGGACATTCTGATTACTGTATCTAGGGAGACTCTCACCAAATCTAGCAGCTACTTCTCCGTATCACTCTTCCCATTCTGACAAGCTCTTAGTCTTGTGTGAGAGAACGCCACAAACTGCGAGCTCGCCGCTCGCGAAGCCCTACATCCACCGCAACTCACAGTGACAGCGCTTGCACCATGCGGCATGGCAAGTTCCACAGAACCTTCACAGAGGAACGCTATCCGGTCGAGTTGCCAGCATCCTATCGGCTTTCGAGCCGCCAGAAGCTAATACATATGAGGTCTCGCCAATTATAGACAAAGAAGCTTGCGAGCTAGGGCCTCGGCCGTCCGATACCCAGGCTTTGGCCAATGAAGGGTTACAGTGATTTAGACCCTGACATGTGTTTAGCTAAACGCGGCTGTATGTTCCAATTGACTGCTTAGAGAACACATGTGCATAGTCACATCGATCACAGTCACAGTTACTATACTTATCACCATGCCTTATCGCGTGCATACCGGTGAACGTAGGCCAGACTCGAAAGCAAAATCCACCATGGTGACTCGAACTTCTGAGCCTTAACCAATACGGAAAGCTGCTCGCTGAGGAGAAGCGACTAGCACGACGTTACTCTGCATGAAAGGTATGGCGCGTGATGACAGTGTCAAGTTCTCTTCTTAGACCAAGGAATAGACAAAATGTTTGTTCACCGCCCATCTGCGCCTTGACCGTGCTGACTACAACGCAAGGTTGAGTACAGGAAATCCTTCGTGGCGTGGTAATCTCCAGGCTGATCGCTCAACTGTGTGTGTCATGCAGGCCCAAGACCGACCATGGTCCAAATCTGACTACTTCTCTGAGTACCGATCGTTAGCAGTGGCTGGACTAAGCATTCCGAAGACCGTAGGGCTGACGCATGGTCTTCGATCGTCGACGTCTGCGATCTGATACAGTCAGGAGTCAGAACAAAGAGACCCTTGCCACTATCAAACACCGGTGGGCCTTTCCACGCGTGCGCGTGGAATCGCCTCAAGATATTGCAACCTCAACAGTAGTCTTTTCGCGAGATGTGCCGAAGGCACCCGCTCCAGCCCCACGTCATGTGCAGCGCGGACACGGCACATCAAAAGCCCACATGGCCATCCATCCCAGACTGTAGGGCGGAGAAGCCGGGTATGTGCCGATGGCTGGCCTTGTGGACGGAAAGATCCTAGTAGGTAGAGGGGAAGACTAGTTCCGCGCATGTGGCGAGCTTGAAAGGCGTTCTTGCGCTGACCTGCATGGCACCTTCTGGACCCGAGACGTAAGGCGGGATGCGCTTTGGCGGGGAGCATTCAAGCACGCTGACCAGCAGGCATTAGCATGCAGCGTACATCAGGTGACAACATGAGGCGGAGAATAGTCTTGGCCTAGAAGTCCTGCAGCCAGTGGATGCGGTATGTTTCTTGATTGGTATCCTGACGGCAAGCTGAGACAGGTGACAAGGGCCCAGTGATATCTGCGGCTCTGTCAGCTCCAGTTCGGCTGATCGTTGAAGGCTTGCTTTCACATACTATCGTCAGTCGTTGGCAGCCTGGAGTATCTTGAATGAGCGTCAGCTTAAATACCTCAACGGATGGACACTTCCACGCCCACATTTCCAAACACACTCAACAACTTCTCTGGCACAATTTCCGAGCACTAGCGAAAACTTCTCTATGCTCAGCCGGAGTTCAAAGCCCATCGACGATCAAAGGTCATCAACAACCATTCAGCAACCATGTCAGCACATTCGCTGAGCCCGAGGTCCTCCACCGAGAGTCTGCAGAGCAGCTTCTCGACTTACTCCATCCCCGACAGACTTGCTCCAGCTGTTACGGGTCGTATGGTTTGGGAAGGCGCAGAGCTCGACCCGGCGCAATACATCGTTGAGCTTTCCAAGTCCGATATCGATAACATCCGGGCTGCTGTCGTCGGCTTCAAGCTACAGAGACTACAGCGTGGCGAAATCTCCCGTCGCACCTTCCCACTAGCAACGAAGCTGGCGCATAAGCTCTCTTTCGTGGGGAAAGAGCTTCACGAGGGTTCTGGTGTGGCAGTGTTGCGTGGTCTCGAGGCGGCCAGGTTCAACGATGAGGAGGCTGTAATCGCCTTCGCAGGCGTATGCTCATACGTTGCATCGGAGCGAGCAACAGACTCGTATGCCAACCAGACCCTCAGTCATGTCCGCGATGCTACCAAGGAGACTGTGCCGGTATGGGCGAAGGATATTGGGCTTGCTGGTTCCAAGATCACAGCCGCAATGGACTTCCACAGCGATCGCTTTTCAGGAGACGTTTTGGCTCTCCATGTAAGAAATGATGGTGGTGAGGGTATTGGAGGTGGACAGTATGTTGCAAGCTTCTGGAGAATCTACAACGAATTGCTCAAAACCGAACCTGAGGTGCTAGAGACTATGATGGAGGCGGACTGGCCGTTTGAACTGAAGCAAAAGTGAGATACTCTGTCGAGAACATGCATGGAAGTGTAGAACTAACAAAGTAGCAGAGACCAAGCACCGTACCGTGAACTTGGACCTACTCTCTTCCTCGCAAGAGGCAAGCCTATTTGCCAGCTTGTCAAAGCGCCGCTTCTTGGAAGCCCACGTATCCAGCGCGATCCAAGCATGCCGAAAGTCTCGGATAAGCAAATGTATGCAATGCACGTTGTCCAAGACCTGGCGAAGCGATTTAGTGCAAAGCTCGATCGCAAGCAGGGCGACATACAGTTCATCAATAATTTGAGCATCATGCATGCTCGCGAAGCGTACCAAGGAACCAATGGGAAGGCAAGCACTCGACATCTGCTGCGCATGTTCCTTCGGGATCCCGAAAACGCCTGGGACAAACCGGCCCGCTGCCGAAACAACTTCGACAACCCTTTCGCGTCCGGCAGACACCAAGAACTGCCCATCATCGATAACGACCCGTGGCGTGCAATTAGTGGTCGTGAGAGCCATGGCTGAAGGCATCATCTTTCGACTCTTGGGAGGCATACTGGCATTTACGGAGTGCATCAAAGCTGGGAGCATTTACTACGTTGCATGGAACAGCGAGGAGTTTGCGTATGGCATTCTGGAGGTAGATCTGACTTCTGGCATTGGGTAGCGAATCTGTTATGGCTGCATATATAGGTTATTGTTTTAGTACCTCATCGTACAGGAGTCTGATTCTTGACATACTGAATTGGATCTTTGTTCTGATAGTCTGGCTCAACATATGGAAATCCGAATCGTTCCAATTTCCCTTTGCTGAATTATGATCGTACAAAATAGCTCGCAACACTTTCATGCCCCAGCTTCTTTGAACAGCTTAGTGATCCAATCACTTGCAAACGAGTGATGTGTTGCTGAAAATCCAGTAAGTGGTGGCTGAAACCGGTCTACATATGTTAGATAGGTCCTGTCAGTGGACCGAGTTCGAAGCTTACCAGGAGTGAGTCTGTCGAAGATCTCCGTTATTCTTGTGACGTATGCAAACCCATCTGCGTCTATGTGTCCTCGCTCACGTAGCTCTCCTGGGTTGTCTCTTGCCAGTTTGAACGGTGAGTAGCCACGCAACGTACAACGCCAGTGATACAGTAAGACAGGGAATGCAAATTCCCACTTCTTGACTTGATTATTAACCACATTGTTGACTTGGTGTTCAATGAGCTAGTAACGTTAATAGATGTAAACTTGGACAAGGAGCCATTACTTACGGTACCATTCTTGGCCTTCATGTATCCCTTCGCCCCTTTGTTGATATACTCGAGATTCCAAAAAATGACATAGAAAGTCAAGAAGAGCTCATACCACGGCTTGATTTTCGGCTTGAAGATGAGAGCCGCCAACTCCTTTACGAACAACTTTTCCAATTTGCGCAAGTATTTGACAGCGGCGACATCCATCTGGTGAGTAATAGCACCTGGTAAAGGTCGGTCGCGGGTGTCACGGTCGTAAGCTTCATAGTCGCTGCGCCCTAGGTGGCGATAGTCATACTCCTGTATGCCTGGTACATCCTCCGACCAAACAGTGCCGTAACCTTGTGACACAACAGAGAGACATTGTAGTCGCATAGCTAAGTCGAGCGCTCTTGAGCCATGTACGCTTCGCATCCGGAATACCTCTCGATAGGTATGTGTAGCGATCTCATCGTGCTGTATACGGTCAAAAATCCAAGCCTCTATAGCAGGCTGTAGGCTCGAGAAATAGCGTTCAAAAGCCGAGACTAGGTTTGCTGTATCGTAGATGGCATATGCTGGCTGCTCGATCGCACGGACCTCACCCTCTTTCGTCGTCCATACTGAGGTTGCTGTATCGAGGGAGCCTCGCCTTGGACTGTACGGACGAAAGGCGATGCGCATAGGCTGAGCATGTGGTATTCGGCCATAGCCAGGAAGATTCCAGAGAATATCCATCTCCCACAACTGACTTCCAGGTCTCCAATCATACCCAAGAAATTCAGCTTCCTCTTGCTGCTCGCGGCCATTGCATCGACGAATAATGCTCGTGTCCTCTAGGTGCTCTCTGTAGCAAGGCTCACGAAAGGACCTGGCATGCCCTTCGATCTTGTTGCACTTCTGGCAGGGGTCACCTTCGTCGCAGCCGGACTTGTAGAATCTGCAGCGAACACATATCCTCTTTGTCTTGCGCATCGTGTGCGTCTTTTCTCGCTGTTTTTCCTGCAAAGGTCCCTTGCGTTTGGACACCTTCATCTTCTCTTGCCTCTCAACGTACGACGACGGGACCTTGGCGGCTTTCTTTTTGCTGCCAGGTCGTCGAGCACCTGACCCATACACAGATGCATCTGGCTGGTGTTCGTCGTGGAGAATTGTGTGCTCGTACACTCTCTGGTTTGGGACCGCATGTACGAGAGGCCATTGTTGTTGTTGGTCTTGGACATGACTGTAGGCTGCAGGTACAGGTACAACGCCGATAGCACTTGCTGTAGGCCACTGCGCAACTTGAGTGCTGATCTGTCCGGTAGTGATGACACCAGACGACAGTTCGTTGCTCGTAGGAGCTATGTATTGCTGGTGGTCGGTTGGCGCTAAGGTTGATGCGGTGCCCCACGCAGTAGACGCTTGCAACACCGCATGCGACTGGTCTATGCCCGGCTGCGATGCTGCATGTCCTGGAAGAGGGATCGTCTGTGTTCTATGGACACGATTCGCGAAAGGTGGGTCTACCGGCGTTGCAGGGGAATCCTAGGGTAGGTTAGTCAGAGCTTAGCATAGACTACGATGCCCTCATGCTCACCGAGGTGATGCGTAACGCGGTGAAGCGATCTGTATCTCGATAGTCATTCCCAGGGGAAGTCAGGGGCTGTTCGTGTTCTGTGTCCAACGTCTGCTGATGGTGCTGATGTGGGTACGGGCGCGCAACGTTAGGGGTTGTGTGTTGCACAGAGGCGCCTCCCTCAGCGATGTCATAGGGACCACCTAAACGCGGTGCGAAGCTCTGCTCGTTCACGTTATCGCTCACGTTGGTGCTCCACTCCTGGAGGTTTGATCGCGCATAGCTGGCATTCCACACTGGTGGAGCAGAAGGGTGATGCGAACTGGGGAATTCGGAGCTGAGTCCGGGTTGAGGGTAGTGGAGCAACGGGACCGACGACGGGCCGGCGTACGAGGTGTGATGATTATCTTGCCATGTTCCTACAAAGTTGGCATACGCTTGGTCCTGACTGTTGCTTGGAAAGTCCTGGTAGTGCGAGTGAGGGTTGGCGCTTCTGTAGTACTGCGAACTGGTAGCCATGGAGGCGAACTGGGGCTGACTGCGTGCAACTTCAGAGTAAGAGTCGGAAGTATGCGCGGGCTCATTCATGTAGATGCGATAAGCAAGCCAAAGAGCAGGAAGCGCGGTGGCCTAAGGCCATAGAGCAAGATCCTACGCGTTCGATCGTTGTTCGTTGGCTATGAAGAGAGAAGGCTCCACGGCGCACAAAAGGCGGGTCAAGAAACGAGCTGGTGGCTCGCAATGCAATGTCGGGTAGGCTGCATGGATAGCTCCCGTGTGGTCTGAGCTGCATCGTCCCGTAAGCGCGCTGTCTGGTTAATGGGCCGCCTGTCGATCATCATGTCTCAAAGAGTCGGACCTGTCTATCTCGCATTCATAAGAAGCATTCATGCCAGTTGCTTGTTCCATGAATCGTGTCTTGAACAGGTATTCAGTGTTGTTGTATGGCGGTCTGGATTGCACTTTCGATAGCGAGCGTGGTACAATGAATGCGGGCTCTAGCGAGTCTTGTTCCGAGGTCGTTGGTCCGGCCCTCCCTGCCGTTGTTGTGCTCAGGCTTGCGACGCTTACTTGTGGTCTCTTAGCAATGTTGAAGAACTAACTCTGCCTTTCCGTGCTTTCGTCTCTTTGTTCGCTCTTAGGTCCACTAGCTGTTGTCTTGATCTGGGATACCGCTGCAAAGGCCGCTTGGGTGATATTGGTAGAGGAATTATGACAAATAAGTGATGCGTCTGAGACAAGTGGAGTGGTGAAGCGCGAAAAAGCATTGAGATAGATAACTACTCTACAAAGAGCGTAGCCGCGCTTAAAAATACGGTTAGACCGTATGAGTAGGTGATAGCTGTGGTCGTTGGATAGAAGCAGCCGATGCGTTGTCCCTTGCATTGAAGCCACAGTGGGGATGCGATGAGCGCGGTAATGATGCGTTGAGATTGTGACGCCTATGTTTACAGATTACTAGCGCAGCTCTACAGTCAAGGCAAGCACGAGTCGGTAGCAACGAGTATCATTACGAAGCAAATAAAAAGGTAGAAATACGTCTTGTTTACCACGACGCAACTCCTCAGACCATTGCGTAGATGTGCAGAAACAAACTAGACTTCCACTAAGCAACCAGCCATGGAACCAACAACAGCGCGATAACATCCAAACGAACTAAGTCTTGGTCTTCTTGGTCTTCTTCTTCTTTGGCGCCTCGTCCTCCTCTTCGTCAGCATCCGTGTCGACCTCTTTAATGGGCGAATTCCTCTTTGCTGCGGTGCGAGTGCTCCGCCTCGTTCCCTCAGTTGGCTCCTTCTTCTCCTTCTTGGGCGCAGCAGCTTTTTTGGGTGCGGCCTTCTTTTTAGTATCAGTCTTAGCATCGCTTTCTTTCTCGTCTGTCTTCTTGTCTGCCTTCTTCCCTACGTTGGCCTTGGGCTTTTGTGCGCTTGCGGGAGCTTCTTGCTCCTCCTCTTCAGCATCGTCCTGCTTGTCCTCGTCTTTGCTGTCAGACTTGGCATCGGACTTTTCGGCTTTCTTCTCCTCTGACTTCTTCTTGTTGTCAGATTTGGCTTCTGGTGCGCCCTTCTTGGGCTCATTCTTGCTGCCAGCCTCGTTCTCATAACCACCACCCTGCTTCTCGTACTCTTTCGAGATCTCAGCAGCCTGCGCGCGTCAATAAAAGTACGATGCTAACCGTTATACAGGCCGCTCGAATGCATACCTTCCATGCAGCCATCTGGCCCTTGCCGCCGCCGTCTTTGTTGGGCTTCTGCTTCACCTCCTCCTTGACCTTCTCACGAAGCTTAGGGTCTGTGGGCTTTCCTTTGCTTGACGGCATATTTGCGATTGTAATATGAATGTGGCAAGATTGAATCTAGCAATTAGAATGGAGGGCCAAAAGGGCGAGGTAGGGGGAGTCGTCGCGTGCAAGCGTGTACCTGCAGACAGCTTTGTTTTGAAGTAATACCGTATGACATCATTACTTGGTATTGGCGCGCAATATGTACCAGCCTCCTGAATTGTTTGGACGCCAATATCGCGGTAGTGCTGCCAAACTTTATTGAGAAACGCCATGATGGAAACGTCGTGTTCCGTTTCTGAGCACAACCCGGCTTTTGCCCTGATCTCACTTTGTTTTCTGGATTAAGATGCACATGTTTAGACATTCACTCTCAATACGCAATCTATGTGCCAGCGTCTACGGCAGCGGTTGAATTCTATACGCAACATTGACCAATAGTCCGTCCTCAACTCGATCACACCCTTTTGACTAGGCCCATTGAACCAATTACTGCGCTACGGGTTGAGCCAAGCTCATATGTCCAACGTTTCTGGCTAACAATCACCACGCAGGCAATACTCACATATTGTTCTGAATTGCAATCTAAACATCTAAGATATGGTGCAGAACATTCACAGTGTCGAGACACACAAAACATGGTCCAATTGAACATTTCTTGTCAACTACTTCCTTTGAGCGCGAATAAACTCACAGATTAAACACTACTACCAGGTTGCGCTGGCACTGACTTCGACTCTCTAAACAAAAACCATACACCAAACCCCCAACGAAGCATGTTGAATGCCTCTCATCACCCATCATCAGCCGTCGACTCGTCCTCCACCCCACAACCCACCTTCCCCCGCTGTCACAGCCACTTCTTAAACCACTGCACCGCCTGTTCCAACGCCTCATCAGCAGCCTCAGCCTCCCTGTCCTTCCCCGGCGTAGCCCTAACCGCAAACCCATGCACACAGCCCTCATAAACCTTGAGCTCAAACTCGTCCTTCCCCTCCAACACGTCCCTCATCTCCTCCACCTTGCCCCTCGGCAACGCCATATCATCGCCCGCATGCGCAAAACTAACCTTAACCCCCATCTCCACCGCACACACCGCCTGTCTGACTTCAAACTTCGCCGGATGCGCAACAAACAGCGCATCCAACAATTTCCCCTCCTCTTCTCCTTCCACAGCACTCTGAGAAGCAACCCACAACCCCTC